>PVJL010001954.1:0-224833 GCA_004026885.1 Lyroderma lyra | reverse complement strand
CAGGCAGCCCCCCGATAACTGGCACAGGTGTGGGCTAATTTCAGAGCAAACTCGTTTAAAAGGAGCGTGTTGAGGCAAAAGAGCTCAGACTCTAGGGCCAGGTAGGCTTGATGTGCATTGCTGCTTGGTCCCTCACTAGCTATGTGACCTTAGGCAAGTCATGTAGCTACTGCGAACCTTAATTTTCTTTGTTGGTTATATGGAAGTTGAGAGATTTAAAAATATTCCAGTGTCTGGCACAGAGTAGGGACTCAGTAAATGTTAGTCTCCATATGGTAATATTTAATAGCTGTAAAGAAGAGTGATAAGGAAAAATTGGAAACTATTAGTGGCAGTGGCAGCAGCAGAGATTATATACTGAAAATCCTGTCACATTTGCTGTTTTAAGGCTGGGAACAATGTAATTTTTTTCCCAATCACAGTTGACATGCAGCATCATATTAGTATCAGGTTTAGAGCATAGCGGTTGGACATCTCTATAACCCATGAATGACCCCCCTGGTAAGTCTAGCACTCACCCAGCGCCATTCGTCTTTATGTTTTGAATGTCATTCATTTCTGAACCCCCTTCACACTTGGCCTAATACTTGGCAAACAGTAGGGACCTTATGGCTCACTTGGCTTGGCATGGCTGAAGTCAACACAGTGAGGCATACCTTCTGTGCTGGTATATATTTGTCTTATTCTGAGGACAAGCAGCGGGGTTATGACTGAGGGCAAAGGGCCACCTCTGTTCAGAGTCACAGGGTGGCATGTTAACCCTCTTGTCTTTGCAGTCTGGGAAAACTGATGCCCAGAGGGGAAAGGGCTTGACCAAGGTTGCACACAGTGGCAGATCCAGGGCTGTATCCCAGTGCCCTGTCTACTCACACGTCCCTGAAATTTCTAATTTCACATTTCATTAAATAAGGTAGAGCCCATGAAATACTTGTTTTAAAAAAATAGGGATAAGAAGAGTTGGTGCGGCATTGCCTTTTAAAAGTACTTCTGATACTGCAGTCATCTCCTACTTGTTTCTTTATTCACTTACTTATTTTTGTAAATTTTTTAATTCACACATCGATTGATTGTAAAGAATGAGCAAGGGCCCTCGAACCTGGTGCTGCTGGAGCTTTTTCCAGAGGGTCATTGCTACCCACCGAGTGCTTGGATGATGGGCCCAAAGCCACAGCAATGGCAACTCTGACCCTCCTTCCTTGTCCCTTTCCCCTGCAGCGAGCAGCACTAGAGCCTTCTGGTTAGGGAAGAATTGGCTCGGTGTGACCTACCATAAGTGGGATGGCAGGAAGTTCTTCTTTACAGTAGAATGCCAACTAATGAGTGTAGGGGAAGTGAAGGCATTAGGAAGTCACCATTTGATGAAAACCATTATAGTAATCATTTATTCAGTTAAGAATGAATGAATGAATACTGACCCAGCGGGTACAGATTTGTTCAGGAATAGGGTATTTTCAGTCTTGAAATGTTCCTCCACATATGAGGTCAGACTATTTCACGAACTCATCCTAGAAAAAGTGCTACATACCTCACTGCTGATTATCACTACGGTCATCTTCGAAGTACTCCCCTTGGGAATATGCACCAGTGGCAGCACTGTGCAAACAATTAGGTAAGGTGTCATAATCGGGTTGTTTGTACAGTGCTGCCAACGTAAGTGCATGGTGGCAAGTTCACAAACTTCATTGTCAGATTGTGGGGATGATGACAGCTCTGATGGCCATTCCAGAAAAAGAGTTCCAAAATTGCTTTGAAGGGGGTGGAGTGCTGGAATTGGTGCACAGCTTCCCAAGGGGAGTACATCGAAGGTGACCATAGTGGTTCTCAGCAGTGAGGTATGTAGCACTTTTTCTAGGACGAGTTCGTGAAATTAGTTGTCTGACTTCATCGTGCTATTGCCAGAAAGAAAAAAAGAGTAACTTCACAGTGATCAAAATTAACATCACCAATAATGGGACAAATTGACATGCTGAGCCTCCTGATGTGAAAGAGTGAGAAAAACACAGCATCATTCTCTAATACTTTGGACAAAGGCATGTACCCTGAATCTAACCATAAGGAAACATTAGGCAAACCCAGACTGAGGAAGATTTTCCTAAATAATTGATCTACATTCCTTAAATTGCCCTAGGTTATGGAAGATGAAGAAAGACTGAATAACTATCTCAGATTGAAGAGACATGAAAAGTATATGCCATCCTGGCCCAGAAATTTTGATTTTGTTTTGGCAAATTGACAGATTTGGGATGGGATTTCAGATTAAGTGATGTATTAATATTGATTTCCTGGCTGTGCTGTCATTATAGTAGTGTCCTTGTTTCTTAGGAACTGAAATATTTAGGGGTTAAATCTTTTTTTTTTTTTTTTAGCTTTCATCTGCAATTATGTCAATTTTGGCATTGTATTTTATGTCTTTAATTAAAAATTAAAATAAATTTATTTAATTAAAAAAGAAACTAAATTAAATGAAATTAAAATTTAATTAAAACAAGGGAATGAGTTAGTGTGTAAGTACAATTTGGTAGACAGAATCTTTTCTGTCATAGAGTCTATAATGGGAAGAAGTTATAAAGAGGTTTCTTGCGTACAACTGTTCCATAGGAAGGCAAATTGTATTTTAAATGAAATTGGAGCACAGAGGCCAGTCTTGACTTCTCCATGTTCTTGGATAATTATTATTAGACTCATAGCAGGAGGGCCTACTCTTAATCTTAGTAAACAGGGGCAAAAGCAATGAAACGTAGACTGTAGCTTGGGTAGGAGAAAACTATAAAATGGGGACAATAAACCCTGCTTGTAAGGCTTGAATGAGGTAAAATACATAAAAACACTAGCCCAGTACGAGCATATAAGAGCTTCATCATTTGTGCATAATGATAGATACTTCATCTTTTTTTTAAAATGTAGCACAAAAAAAAAAATCAATGAAATTACACGATATTTTGGCACGAGGCCTGGCTTGGGAGACAGCAAACCTGAAGAGCCGTGTGCCTATTGGCAAGGCAGTTTACAAACTGTCACAGGGGAGCAGACATTGCTCCTGAAAAGATTACAACCATATTTTTTTTCTCCTGCTACAAATGGCAAAAGGGATTGACTAGTTCTTCACATGGAAATCTCAGAAAAGTATTTCTGGGTTCATAAAGTGGAGACACTGATTTTTCTCCTTAAACATTGTCATGATGTAGATTTCTGGGCCCAAGGAATGATGTGGGACCACTTCTCATCAACTCCTCTGTGGCCCCCGTGGTGTGGGGGAATTGGGCATGTGCCCAAGGGCAGGCTTCTTCCCCCTGGGGGAAGTTGGCTATTCTCTGCCTGATCCTGCCTACCCTTCCTGTGTAAGCATCTCAGCAGTGCAGGCCCATCTCTTAGTTGTAGGGCCTTCTGCTCTACTCAGCTAGAAGAGACTGAAGGAGCCCTGCAGGAGCCCCCATAGTTATAATACAGAACCTAAGAATGAGGAATTTGCTACGTTGAGCTATGACCATTAGGTCAGTCCAGTGTAGCCTTATCACTATTTACAGAAAGAACCTGTTAATTCTGCCGGAAGAGGACTGACTGCTTTCTAGAGCTGCCATTGCCAGGGGTCTATGATAAAAAGCCTCCTGGTGAAGAGCAGAGATGGAGCATCAGTCTCTGCTCGTGAACAAAGCCAGAATATAGTCCTGCCCCAAACAGGAAGGGGAGCTTACACTTTTGGAGACAAAAAATAAAGTCTGTAGCAGACACCACAGAGCTATAAGCTGTGGAGAGGCCAGCCAGGACCATGGACATCTTGTACCATAGTAATGAAAGGGGGCTGGGTATTCTGCTCCCCAAATCTAAAATTCAATTTCCCCTGGGCACTGAACTTCATAAAGAAATCCATGAACTACAGTTTCATATTGGCAATAGAAATAAGAGGAAAATTGAGACCAGGTGTTGTATGTGTCTCATTATTATATATGTCCCTAAAGTTTTTCAGCCCAGTTGGAAATAAATTCTGTCCTATCCTAAAGGATATGATTAATACCTAGTCACAGAAGGTGCTAAGGGTGAGGGAGGGGACTCATGTTGCACGATCGCTGAAGCAAAACCATGTCTTTTCATAATAATTTGCTTTGTTTTGTTCACAAAACAGGAGCTGATAGTTATAAAAAATGGTATGGCTGAGCCATAGCTAACACTCAATTTTCCAGGCTTAATTTTGAGAGGAGGCGAGTAGGGCTAGAAGTAAGAATTTGTCATATAGGTCATTAATTTCAACCTCTTGGTCCCCAAACCTTTTTATCAGAGCTGCTAACAGGTTGTATAAATCACTCGTGTGAGCTCCGTTTCCTCCCTTCCCCTCCTCCCTCAGAGGTGGGGCAGCCTGCCAACCTGGAAAACACAGATTAGCAGGGCCTTCCTGGCTGAGCAGCACCTGCAGGCCTGAGTGTAGGTCGCATCCTAGCGGTCCAGGGGCCAGGAAGGTGGGGGAGCACGGGGAGGAAGGGCAGGTACAGGGCTTCAGAGCCCAACACATTTGAGTGTGAGTTCCACCCCTGCCCCTTACTGGCTGTGTGGCCTTGATTGCCACACTTCTTCATCTCATTTGACAAACAGAAATAATAATCAGATCTCAGAGCATTTGGATGATTAAATGAATATATTTATACAGGTTGGCTATTGTCATTAAAAACTTCCTTTTGTGATATCAGACCCTTTCTTTCTGAAACTTGTCCCGTGCTCTCTGCTCAGTGAAAGTGGACCCCAATAGGATTCAAACTCTATGGGGAGTGGTCTTGAGGGAGGAGGTTGTGGGAAGTGGGGAAGTCCCAGTAACTGCTCCGAGGTGATCTGGAGTCGTCTGATATTTTCACCCTGGAGCTATTTCTTATTTTTAAAGATGGCAGAGTTTTAAAAGGGACTTCAGAGATGTATGAAGGCTTTTGATGAATCAAATACGCTGTTGAGTGAGGCAAATCTGTGCTTGCTTTCAACTTTGATGCTTCCTTTCTAGCTTGTTGTAGACTTTTGGTCATTGCCACAAGTCTCTGAGCCTCAGTTTCCTTATTTGAAAATGGGAGGTATTGAAACCCATCTGGGTAGAGTGTGTTGGAGGTTCATGAGTATGCAGTAAATGCACAACTGCTAGCACGGGCCTGTCCCATGGACACCCTCTCCCTCCATTTAGGGTATGGTGAGGGAACATTTGGCTGATGAGGCTGGAGGATCCTGGGGAATCTGTGCCCAAGACCTCAGACCCTTGGCATGTTCCATTCTGTTTCTTCATAGCAGCTATTTCCATAGTTAGCCAGCTGTCTTGCAGACACAGCAAAGGAAATGGAGGCAGGCTTTGAGGGACAGGAAAAGCCCTTTTGGGAAGTAACCCCAGTTCCCTGTCGGATATAGAACCACCACAGCCAATTGCACCTGTGGACCCCCTCAGGGACACAGCTTGGATCTGTGCCTTGCGGTTGTGGGCCCTTCCATCACAGCCTGAGACGCTCCAGCAGGAGCAGCCAGTCTGGTGTGGCTGGTGTGGCCCATGGGGACTGTGCTGTCCCCTGAGCCTCAAAACAGCTCCTATGGGTCACGAGCCTCTTACTGTTAGAGGAAGTCTCCACACCTTTTCATTTGCCTGTTTTGGCTCCCGCTGGCTTGAGGTGCCTCTGACCAGCAGTTAAAAAGCTGCAGAAGATGATAAAGCAGGTGGCAAATGGCTGCAATATTTCCAAATGAACAATGAGAAATGGAGCTCTCTTCCCAGGCAGCTGCTTCCAGGTCCTCAGCCCCATGACACTCCACATAGCTCAGGGGTGTCATAATTTCCCTTTCTCCCTTCTGGTTAGTGGAAAGCTTGCGCTGATGTTCTGAGGTGAAAGCCCTCTGACGTGTTATAAATATTTATCTCCAGGAAGCTCTGCAGCTCTTTCAAAAACAGAGAGGGAGAGGAACTCACATGGTTAATCTGCCGTTTGGAGAAGGCCTGTTTGTTGCTCAGAATGGTGGGCCTGGTGCTTACCTAAGCATTTCTATTCTTTTCATCATTTCCTGGTCTGTTTTGTTCTATTTTGTCTTCTATTTGTTAACAGTTGTCTACCAGGAATTGTTTCTGGGGATAAGAGAAGGGAGGGGAGAGAAAACGAGGGTTTTTTTTCCTTTTGTTTGTTTTCGAGTACCATTAATTACTCATTCTGGGTTGTAATTCCATCCCTGGTCAGATGACATGCCTTGTGGCTGGTTTAATTGGATGCTGCTGATGAGCTGTCCCAAGCCTGTTTCCACAGGGGAATATTGACTCGGGAACCTCCCAGCTGATTCCAAGGCCCTGTATGTCGCCTGGTGCAGGGCACTTGTGCGGAGGAATTGACCCTATGGCCCAGCCAGGCTGGTGCTCACGGCCTCAGACACCAGCAGCAGGCATGGACTTCCTGAGCCCTGAGAGCAGGGACCCGGACAGTCGGAGCCTCCTCAGTGCTGCCCAGGGCCGAGGAGTTGATAATGGCAGTGGGGACATGAAGGTCTTGAAAGCTGCACCTTTAGTTGGCACCTTCAGTCTTGTCTTCCTTTCTCCAGCTTGTTAGAACCAAGTGGCACTATTTCGTTAGCCTGCAGCTGGAGCATGTGAGGATGAGGTGAGCAGACATGTCCCCTTGTGAAGATGGTATCACATTCTTGACTTTACCCCCTGGAGTGGAAGTTCAAGTGGAAATGTGTCTCAAGCCAGAAAGCCCACCCAGACCCTTAGCATCTTTCCCCACTTTGAGCTGACATGCTTCAGTGGCTCCTCTCTTGGAATCAAACATTCATCAGTGCTGTGGTTGGGAATTTCAGCCAGGACCCCTGAACCACTTTGTATATCCCGGAAGCAGCAGTTCTTCCCTTTCCTGAAATAACTCACTCTGCCTGATTTGTTGCCAAACTCTCATCCCCATAGAAATCAGTGTTCAAAGTTCCAGCTGCTGACCTATAAGGTGGGAGTGCTGGAAGCTCCTGTGGATTCTGTCATCTACTAGGAGGCCTAGTCAGCCAGCATCAGGCAGTTGAGCCCATCTAAGGAGGATGCCCAGCACAAGTGTGTTCCTCAAACACCAGGTGCCCATACAGGACTTTTCCTAACACATGGGGAAGTGACCTTTTACCTGAGAAGATGGTACAGGTGCACATTGATACTTCAGTTTTTGTTTTTGTGATTTAACACATGCATGAGGAAATCTTTAAGTGTGAAGGCCTGGTTGGAAGGACCCTTATCCAGCTACTGAGATGTAACAGCAAACACATTCCCAGGAATAAGCAACTCTAACTGGAAGAGAGGGCAGCAGGGCAGTGTGGTGGACCGTGTTTTACTGCTGTCTGCTGCAGTGTCACATCTGGCACCACTGAGCTGGTGGCTCCAGGGTGGCTCCTGGATGTGAAACCAACTTCCTGCTTCCTTTTGAATTTAGCACAGCTCAAGGTGTGTTCGTTCTGAGAGGAATGTAAAGATTTGTTTGTTTGGTTTGGTTCTCACCATCCCTGTCTGATGTTAATGTGGGAGTATGAAGAGCAATTTTCTCATTCCCAAAAGCTGGCTATAAAGTGTGTGGATCATGGAGGTCTCTTACTTCTTTTCTTTGGCGACTACTCATTAATCTTCAGGCTTACATTTTCATGGGATGATATGCAGATCCTCCATGAACCCCTTGTGTTGAGTGCCTGGCAAGTGTTATGCACGACGTTTGGGCCAGTACACGTTTTCTGCTCTCTAGGACTTTAGAGCCCATGTGGGGAAGTGGCTGGTGGTGAGGAGGGCTAATTAACATAAAAGCATTAACTAGTGAATCAGAAGACCAGGAGTTCCAGGATTAGTTTTGCCAGTTCACTTGACTGTGTGACTCCTGACAAGTCCTACCTTTTCTTTGGGCCTCAGTTTCCCCATCTGTAGAATGGGTATACTGGCCTCAATTATTATCAGGCTCTTCCAAATCTATTACCCTACAATATTCTTTCCTCTACATTCTGTTACCTTCTCACAGGATTCTGACATTCCACCAGCCTTAGATATTAACTTTTTTTTTTTTTTTTGAGTTTTGTAGCTGTCTCCTTTGTCTCAAACATTCTTTCCCATGCTTTGTAGATTTCACCTCCTCCTTGCTTTGAGGGCAATTATCTCATTCATTTACGAGTATTCCTTAAATTTCAGTGGTTCTACTGCTATCATTATAGCTGTCCTCTGAACAGCATCCTCTTTGGGCCATCAGAGGCTGTTACTTTCTTATATCAATCATGTTTCATTCTCAGAGCAGCCTTTCAGCATTACATATAAAATCCCCAGATGTACTTCCCACAGAGAGATGACTACATGGGGGACCAGAGGCCAGAGGAACAGGGCCCTTTAAGAAAATCTTATTCTAATGAATTCCAGTATTCCTAGTAAGCATCTTCCTGTTTTCAGCAGTGACATTTACAACTTGGCATCTTATTTCATAATTACATAAAAGGATAACAGTCTGGACAGATGCCCACATGACAGTGCAGGCTGTGCTGGGGCCTGTCAGCCTCCCTGAGTAGAAGGGAGTGTCCTCCTGCCTTAGTCTGAAAGGTGACAGCTGTGTCAGTCCTTTCACATAGGTGTGAAAGGGTCACCTTGTTGCTGTTTCTTTCATTCCTAAGCAATTAACCTCAGTTTGGTGATATACCTTTTGAGAAAAGTGTTAGCAACTTTTAGCAAACCCTTTTGAAAGGTGCTTTACTAATGAGAAGTTATAAAAAATATGCAAGCATCTCAAATTCCTGTGCCTAAGGGATGCACATGCCTTTCCAGGTTCATTCCTGCCAGTTCCCAAAGGGCAGGGAAAGTGTGGAGGGGCTTATTAAGGGAGTTGAGTCTTTTCAGGAGACATGTGATGTCCCTGAGCTCTGCCTTGCTAGCATATTCCCCTCCTCAAGGAGCACTCTCTCTGGCAAGGATGGTGAGGCAGGTACACAGGTAGCAGTGACCTGAGGCAGGAAGACACAACTTTTGAGCAGGGTCTGTCCAGGCAGGCCAGGGAAAGAGGCATTCAGGCTGCCCCTTGCAGAATAGGTAGGACAGTGGCGTCCAACCTTTTGGCTTCCCTAGGCCACATTGGAAGAAGAACTGTCTTGGGCCACACATAAAATACACTAACACTAACGATAGCCGATGAGCTAAAGAAAAAAGGTCTCAAAAGACAATCTCATAATGTTTTAAGAAGTTGTATTGGGCCACATTCAAAGCCATCCTGGGCCGCAGGTTGGACTTGCCTGAGATAGGATTTAAATGACCTTGAGAGACCAGAGTACACACAGCATGTAGTAGGCTGTCAAGGAAGAATGACTGACAGAATCAATGAATGGCTTCGCCACCATCATCATTCTTATAGTGAAATGACCATTTTCATGTAGAGGACTTCCCTTAAATTCCACATTAGGCCAGCTTGTTGCTCTGCTTTTTGTCTGTCAAGGTCTGTGGCACTTCTTCATGCTCCTGGAATCCGTGTGTGGGTATCATTGGACCCAAAACCTGCCTCCTGAGAACTCCTCTGGTCAGAAGGGGAATGAGGGTTTATAGAAAGAGTGTGCTGGGCTTTCAAGTCAAGCAGGCTGGGTTCAGATCTCAGCTCCAACACTTAAGTGTTGTAGGACCTTGGGTTTTTGTTTTTAACTGTTCTAAGACTCAGTTTCATCATCTAGACATAGGAATAGTTCTATTTAACATGTTGGGTGGTTGTGAGAAGTAAAAAGAAAGGGTGCCTCTAAGTGGCCATCATTGATGTTGTTGGGAGTACTCCCTGGGGCCGCGAGGATGAAATTTTACCCTTCTCTCCTAATCCCGACAATGTCACAAAACTCTCCACCTCCGGCCCAAATGCCCTTGTGTCCACCCCCATGCCACCCTCCACCCACCTTTCACTGACAGAACCTGTGATGATGTGCTTCTCCGCTGGGAATGATGGTGCCACCCTGTCCCTGTCTCATAAGGGCTCAGCCCTACCTTGTGTCAGAGCTGCCTGTGGGGGCTTGGGGCACAGGAAATGAACTGAAAGGAAGAAGGGAAATGTCTGGGGGTGGTGTGTGCCGTGGGGCCTCGCCATTATGACCTCTCCAGGGCTGCATCTCTGATTCCTGGACCCTCTCTCCTGGGACACATTGTTCTTCCCTAAGGTCCCCACCCGTTTTCTTCCCTGTGTTTCCCAGGGCCACATGGGAAAGCAGCAGGCTCCTGGAGGCTCTGCTTTGCGGCCTTTTTCTAGTCTCCAGTTTAGGGCAGTTTTCTGGGAGACAGCGAAGTCACCACAAGGGCTCCCGGGTCATCACCTTACTTGGTTGCTATAATACGTTGTTCTTGCTGTTGTTCTTAGTGCAGAAGGGAAAGCAGCACTTGCCCTCGCCTTTCCGTGTGGGGTGGGCCGTGTGAGGCCAGACAGGCAGCAGCGTCCCCGTGGGCCTGGTGGCCCGCTCTCCTGCACCCTCTTCGCAGCTGGCTCTGGTTCCCTCTTACTTTCCTCTGGCCTTGGCTGCTGGATTGTCACCCACTGTAACTTACTTTTTTCAGAAAACTCGCATAGGATGTCAACTGATGTTTTGTTTCTCTGCATCCCAAAGGAAAATGGAACAAGGAACAAATGGATTACCATGTTTTGCTGGGGAGCATTCACTCCCATGTATAATGCGCACCCACGTTTTGGGCCCAAACTTTCAGGGAAAAAAATCTTTCATTTTAATTTTTTAATTCAAGTTTTTATTTCTTTATATTTAGGTACTTATTTTTTGTTTAATAAAGGAAGTTTAGCATTTATTTTAAAACATTATGCTACCAGAAATTTTACATAATAAATAATTACAAAACACAAGAACAGATACAAGATACAAGAAATTTTATGTACAAATTATTTCTATATAGAAAAAACCCTATTATTGTATTCCAGGGTATTATTTTGCGTACAGACACTGTAATTGATTTCTAGAGTTACACTTTTAACTCATAAGCATAAATAAAAGAATTAAAAACATTTATGTAGATAAGGAATTAGAACCACCCATGTACAATGTGCATCCTTATTTTTCCCTTACAAATTTGGGCATAAAAAGTGTGCATCATGCATGGCAAAATATGGTAGTTTTTCTTAAATCATAAGCTGTGATTCCTTCGTAAGCTAATTTAGAGAATGACTATTGAATTCCACTAACATTCCTGAGTGTTTACCGGGTGTCAAGCCTGTACAATATGTGGATGGAGGCCGAGATGCCACAGATAGGGTCCCTGTCTTCAGAGGGCTTCCGGGAGCAGCCTGTCCTCAGAGAGCTGCCATGCTCTGCACACGGCAAGCGTGAAAAGTCTGTAAAGAGGAGGCGAGAGCCCCAGTATTCCGAATGGTGTCATGTCTCCATGCCTGCCCACACGTTAAGGTCCAGTCCACGTGTCCTTCTTTTGTGAGGTCTTCCTTGACTGCCTCAGGCCTCAGTGAGTGCCCTGCTCTCCAAACCTTAGATCTCTGTAGCCTCTAATGCGCAGATAGATGGTGTTTCCCATTGTTGTCCCATCTTCTTGGCATCACAGCCTCGTGAGGCACATTGTATCATCCCTACTTTAACAAATGAAATGACGATGGTTTAGAGAAGTAAAATAGTTTTCCCAGGGTCACAGAATTAATCAGCAACACCGGAACTTGTCCTCATATGGTCTGATTCCTTGTTAGGCCTTCTCCTTAGTACCAAGTACTTTCTCTCCTTCATCATTTCACCCCAGTCACCCCCTCTTTGGGGCTCCCCCAACCCCTCTTCTATTTCATGTCAGCTCTAATTACTCCCTCCCTGTTTTCGGTCACCTGTGTGTCTCTCCTAGAGGGCAGGGCCTCCATCAGCCTGGTTTCTGGTCCTCTCCTGGCACTGACAACATAGGAGCTCAGTCAGACTTAGTTGGGTGAAGGGTGAGAGAATTAGCTAGTGCCTTCCTCCTCCCCTTTCACTCCTGAGTTACCTATAGTCAGTGGGAGCAAACAGTTCTTAAGTGCCAGGTAACTGTGGGACTCAGTTTGTCTAAACAACCGTATTTAGGTTTGCAGAACATTTTAATAAGGTCCCAAGACAATGGTTTTTACCCCTCTCTCCCATTGGTCATTTACCACCTGTGCCCCAAAGAGAAACACCTATATACTTTCAGTTTTAAGAAAGGTGTCCATTTAATCTGTCAGATACGTTTGAGAAAGAAATGATGCACTGTTGACAATTACACCAGGACAGTAGGCCTAACCTGGTGCCGTGGTCACTTGGTTTTCAACCAAGGGTCTGCTATGGGAAGGAAAGATACAGGGTGATTGTTTATGGAGACTCTAATCTTGCAGAGGGTGTTGCTGGCGAATGATGAAGGGCCTTTGTTTCCAGCGGTAACTTTGCATCTTCAGTGACAGCGAGAATGATCTCGTACCCTTTTCTGCACCTTCTATTTCTTTTTCTATAAATAGCTGAGCCTCCCAGGATGTGTGTCTCTGTCTTATTGTTGTCTTTTTTTCTTTTCCTCCAGAGATCCTACGGATAATTCAGCTGGACCTAGACCTAAAGTACAAGACCAACATCCGGGAATTGTTTGAGGAGTTTGACAATTTCCTGCCAGGCGCCATCATTGGCATCGCGAGGGAGATGCAACCGGTGTACAGGTATGTGGCAACTGGGCAGAGGCAGCCTCCAGGGTCTCTCCTCACCTCCTCCCCCTTCTCTCCTGTCACTCATGGCAGATGGGGATTTATCGGTGTGTGGTCTTTCTGCACTTAATGTCTGAGGGACGCATTTTTATTTATTGCTTACCATTAATAGTATGGGCAAGGTGGTGAACTTATTATACATCAAGTTGACAATGCACTGTAGAATTGTATGCCTGAGACCTATGTAATCCTTGCTAACAGATGTCACCCCAATAAGTCTAACAATAAAAATGAATTAAAAAAAAAATAGTATGGGCAGATGGGTTTGCTCCGAAGCTGTAGGGGAGTTTGTCACGTTGTGTGTGTGTGTGTGTGTGTGTGTGTGTGTGTGTGTGTGTGTGTGTAAAGCTCAGTTGTTTTAATTGTTGTTTCTGGTTAAGCTCGGAATTTAAAAATCTTGGCCTTTGTCTTACAGAGGTGGTATCAGATGCAGCTTTAACTTGCCAGTGTGGTGATGGACTAGGCTTTCTTGGCCTCTGAGTCACCAGGGACTCCTCCTCTGTATAAGCAGGGTGTGTTTATCAGTGTCCTGAAGGGTGGAAAAGCAGCACAACTTTGGAACACAGATTGGCATTACCTAGTGGGGGTGCGTTCTGCATGATGTAGTGCGTGATTGTCAGATGTGCGTCATAGAGAAACTCTGGCACCTGAGAACCAGGAGACGTGTTCAGGAATATTCACTCAGCATTGTTTATAGTCACCAAAGACTTAAACATCCGTAGATAGCATAATAGATAAATAAAACACATTCATCCAATCAAGTGCTATATAAAAACAAAAATGAGCCAACAGTAGCTATGTGCACTGATAGGCAAAGCTAAACTATAACCTTTAGAAATGCATACACAAGTGGTAAAAATTGTAAGGAAAACCAAGGAAATGGTGATTCCCAAAAGTTTGGTGGTTAGCTCTGGAGGGGATCAGGTGTGACAGGGAGGGGACATGGATGGGGATTGCCTCCAGCGTGCTGCAGTGCTTTACTTGGCCACTTGTGTGGCCGTGCATGTGTTTGCATACACGCTTTTGTGTGTAATATATATCTTTTTTTTTTTTTTTTTGCCAGTAGAAACATCTTTATTGAAGGGGACAGGGGTCATGCTGAGTTTAGGGACATGCAGTGAAGGGGCAATTGTGAGCTGTCCTTGGTAGTCAGGGCCCCAGATCCGCCCTGAAATCCTTGGGCCTTTAGGGTTTCCCTCAGGCTGTTGGTCTGGCCCAGGTGCCTTGAGGTCCTTTGGGGCCAATAACTCAGATTTAGTGTTTTGGACCTGTGACCAGAACATAGATTGAAATGGGAGATCCAGGACTTGGAATTTCCCCTCAAGACCTTGGGGTCCTTCAGGTATTAGAGATGAAGGTTTTAGAATTTGGGGTTCCCTTGGGGCATAATATATATCTCACAATTAAAAAAAGAAAGAGAAAATCAGAAGCACCTACAGGTTTTTGCTAAAAACTAGGCCCATGGCCCTGAGTCCAGAGAGTTCCATGTTGCTGACTGTTCCTCCCCTGGGCAGAGCTGTAGCTGACTCAGAGCCTTGCTGCCTGGGTATTTCACTGCCCCTTGGGCTGGCTTGCTCTTTGTTCTCAATGCAGACCCTCGTGCAGGCTCCCTGTGGACATTTTTGGAGTGAGTCCCAATCTTTGGAGAGCTGCAGGGCACAGGCAAGGAGGACCCAACACAGATTTTCCCTAAGAGGAAGGGGAACAAGTGACAGCCTCAGCTGGGTTGTGGCTATTTGCAAGACCCAGATCACATAACAGGAAATTCCTGCAAGGCCCCTGAAGGAGCTGATAACTCCTGGGCCTTGTGGTCTGTTTCCCCGGCCATAATCCTCCCACAAGTTGCCCCAGAGTCACTAAGTAGAGGCTCTTACTCTGCTATGGCAAACACCTGCCATTTAACTCACAGCAGCCTCCCCGCCTCATTGCCTCACCTTCATGCAGGGTGTACTTATGTCTGGGGCTCCTGATTTCACAAAGGGAGGTGCTGGAATGAGAGGGAGCACTGAACTAGGAGTCTAAAGTCCTAAATGCTGGTCCCAGTTCTGCCACCAAGCTTGGGGCCTTGGCTCCCCCACCTGAGAATGGGAGCAGGTGCACTCGCAGACCTCCCCCTCCCAGCTCTTCTGGCGATTGTGATCTCAGCTCCTCTGACCCTTGCATTTCCTCATTGCCTTTCCTCCGTCCTGAAGCTGCTTCTCTGCTGGTGAGCTCCTCACTGCTGCACAGGGGCCAGTGTCCCTGGGATATTTAAACCAGGCTCATTATGAAATGCAGTTAGAGCAACGATGCCTTCATGCTCTAGTTTGGAACCTTCTTATGTAATGTAAATGCAAACCCAATCACACGTAATTTAAATTGGCAGGAATTTATGTTTTCTGTACATCTAGGATTTTATAAATTGTGCAACTTAAATCAATTTAATTGTCTGGCCTTCCCAAAAGCAGTCTCTGAAAGAGTTGAGCTCCAAAATGAAATGGAGTTTTTCTTGCCTTTAGAGTCTTTAATTATTGCTATGTACAAACAGAAAGATGAGACCTCTGCTGCAGACTGCTCTGGAGTCCGAAAAGTGCCCTGCTGGTGGGGCTCGCACACTCAGGATCGGCAGAAATGAAAATTCCTTTCCATTCTTCCCCCTTCCCCTGTTTCACTGTTCCCCAAATGGAGCTATTTCTAAAGGCCCCTAATTATTAAGTCTGCAAATGACTGCCCTGCCCTAATCTGTGCCCTATGGGCTCTGGGTAATTGCCTTTGAATATTTGCAGTCTTGTTCTGGGGCTGTGAGTAAACTGGTGCTGGCTGGGGCATACAGGGAATGGAGTGGGTTTTTTTGTTTTGTATTTTTTCTGTCTTCCACAAGAAAACTATAGAGACCAACTGTTAAGTTGTTTGCCACTTTGGAGCCTGGCCCTGGGTATGTGTATTTTGCGGGGGAGGTGGGGAGAAAAAAGAGGGGGCAATGGAAGGGAGTGAGTGAACAGAGCCCAAGCAAGGACAGGCAGAGTCAGGCCCTTCTTGTGAGCAGGCAGCCTCAGCCTCTCTGCCTGGCCTTGGCCATCACATCTTCTGGGGACTCCCCTGCCCAACGATCTGCCCACCTTTGTGGGCACTTGCCACTCCTGTGGGCACTCGTCACTCCAAGTGCTCCTTGAAGAGCTGGCAGCAGAGTTCCAACAATGATGTGCTCTCCCTAAGTGGTGGTGTGTGAGGTAGGCAGGTTTTTTTTTGTTTGTTTGTTTTGTTTTGTTTTGTTTTTTATCATAAGCAAAATCTGCTAGCATCTAGGCCAGCGGTGTCCAACCTTTTGGCTTCCTTGGGCCACATTGAAAGAAGAGGTGTCTTGGGCCACACATGAAATACACTAAAATGGTAGATGATGAGCTGGAAAAAGAAAAAAAAAGGTCTCAAAAAAAAAATCTCGTAATGTTGTAAGAATTTGTGTTGAGCTGCATTCAAAGCCGTCCTGGGCCACAGGTTGGACATGCCTGCTCTATGCAAAGAAAGGAAAACGTAGAAACAAAACAGTATGAAAACGAAACTTAGATGGATTAACTGAGCACATTTTGATCTGGAAATTTACTAAGCAGAAATAAATTTGGATCCCTTCAGCTGTGTTATTTTTATAATCACTTGTCCAACAGTTACTGTCCTTCAAAAGGACACATATTAAGTCATTTTTATGGCCGTTTCCCCTCCGTTGTGCACCATAAATATTAGAAGCTTGGAGCGGGGTAAGGGAGAAAGTATTTCCCACTGTCCACTTGATAGATAGCTTTCTTTAGAATGTTTCTCCCCCCAAATGTACACCAAATTGACCGTGTTTTCTGGAAAACGATAGATCGTGGAATGCTAGGGTAGTGATAGAGGAACCTTTTTCTCTTAGGTCCTTGTTAAGATTCTGTTGAGTCAAATATCCTGTGACCTTCCTCATCTGAGAATTGGGGAACAGTGGTCATCTTGGGTGGGACATTGCCTTTCCGTTCTTGATTCTTTCTCTGCCTCTGTGTCAGGGAACGGGACCACAAACAGGTCCTCATTGGTGATGTGTTTAGTTGGGGGAAGGATCTAGTGGTTTCTCAGTAAATAAAATGGTCTTTGTATATAGACAAGTGTATTTTGCAAATATGTGTTAGTCTAGGATGCCATTTTGAATTTGCTTTGCTGTGACTGTGTTGGGCGAGTACAGAAAACGTTTGGAGCCTTTTCATGTACAGCCTCTAACAATTACAAAGCTTCACGGCAGCTGTGTGCAGCGGGCATAGCATTCAGATTGTACTCAGAAGCCACGGGTGATAGTCCTGCTTTTCACAAACTGCATGTGATGCGTTGCAAGTCACTGGATTCTCTGGCCCTCTGAATTTTCCTCTGTAAGTAGAGACAACTCTATCTAATGTACAGAATCACTGGAAAATCAAATGAGTATAACGTACTTGAAAGCTTCTGGTGTAAAGGAGACCCTCAGGAAAGACCATTTATTTCCACCCTCCCTCCCATAATTCTCACAGTTCCTTTTTGTGTTTCTTTCGCAGATGGTTTGTTCTTCTGGAAACCTTCTATTCTACCCCACCCCAACCATACAGAGTCACCAGTTAAAATACAGGACAACCAGTTAAATTGAATTTCGGATAATAAAAAATTGTTTTGTGTATGCATGTTCCAAAAAATTACATGGGGACAGGCTTATTCAAAACAATGATTTGTTAAATGAAATTTAAATTGAATTGAGTGTCCTTCTGTTTTTGTTTGTTTGGTTTTTTTCTTTTAAGTCTGGCAGTCCTACTTGCCCTACCCAAGAATTAAAACCTCTTTTTAGCCAAAGCAAGTGATGTGGCATTTCTCCAGGATCCCTGAGTAAGCAGGAACAAAGGGTATGCAACTGGGTGAGAGACGGGTGGGAGGCAGCTCTCCAAGTCCCCACCAGGCCTGAGGGCCACCACTGTGCAGGAGCTAGAGGCCTGAGTGTGGTTTGATGGGGGAAGGCCACTGGGGCTAGGGAGCCTGGCAGTGGCTTAGATTCAGGCCACAGGGCTCCTGCTGAGCCTGGAGAGAGAGACGGACAAAGAAAGAACACATGTGAAAGAGTATGTGTCTGTGAATGTGTATGTAAGCATGAGAGAGATGATGTGAGTGTATGGGGGAGAGAGAAGAACAAAAACAGAACTCTGTGTGTGTGTGTGTGTGTGTGTGTTAAGGAGCTGGGTTACAGCCCTTGGTTATGGTCACTCTGTCTGGGAGCTGGCCACCTGAGGAGTTGCTGAATGGAAACTTTGTCAGTGGGGGTCACAGGCTTCCGGTTCATTCTTTTGGCTCTACAGGCCGCTGTGTGCTCTTTGAGCTCAAACCCATCATGAGGGGGAAGCAGCAGGCTAATCCTGTCAGCTGCTGATAACACACCACTAGGCAGGAATTTGCTTTTGTGTTAAGCATTTTAATAGTGTCCACTCTTTCACCTTTTTAGGTCACATGGTTTTTATCAGTAGTGTTTGTGCCAGCCTACCCTCCTTTCAGAGGCTTAGAATGAAGATGTCTAGCTTACCTGCAGGCTGAGCTGCCTTATCCATTTCTAGGACTGGTGAAAGGCTCTCAGGAGAGTTGGAGAGGCAATGAGGACTAGCACAGAGGTATGAGGAGGATGGACTGACACACCACCTTTGCCACTCTTAGCTGAGTGATTTTAGTCAAGTGTCCTGACCTCTCTGAACTTCAATTTCTTTAGCTGAGAAATGGAGATTATAGCACTGTATAACTACGTAGGGCTGAGTTGATTGGAGGACTAAATTTACAGTGCCTGGCACAGAGCAGGACTTCCTAGTAGTGGTGGCAGTTTTATCTAGTCCCAGCTCACCCGCTAACTAGTCCTGTGACCCTAGGGAAGTCACTTAACTCTGATCTTCAGTTTCCTTAGATATAAAATTGGAGGTACTGGTAACTAGCATAATTAGTGCTAATATTTTGATTTCTCAGCATCTGAACCCTCTTCCTACATTTGAGGATTTCCCTGCCATTGAAGCCTGCCTCCTTGCATGAGGGAGGAAAAGAGACAGATATGGCTCTAACATCTAGGCAGTCAGCATTTTCCGCCTCTCTGCACATTGTCTCATGTCAGGATGTTAATGTAACAGTCAGGTTGGGAAGGTTTTAGGTTGGTATAAATTCAGGTCTATTGTTCACTAGGCACAGATCGCTGCTTTGTAAGAGAACCCAACTACCACCATTATTTCAGGATGAGTAAATGTAGGACTTGAAGATCAAAGTTGTAGGTTCTCTTCTTCCCTCTGACACCTGAGGATGAATTTCTTGGCCCTTGTTCTCATAGGTGTTTTACTTTTTTTTTTTTTTTTTAATTAACCAAGATTGAACCAGTCAGTTTCTATTAAAGTTATATCTGAGTAAAAAAGAGAAAAGCCTGTCACCTTTTGAAATAGTAACTGAGAAGCACAGTATTTCTTTACTCCCTGAGAGGAAGAAACCTGGGCTAACTGGATTCACACAGGCTGCATAACTCGAGGCAGTGATAGAGCCCCTGCAGGAATCACTAATAAAAGAGGAGAGAAATACCCGCCCTGTGGTAGCAATAAAAATATCTGCTATGAGGTTGTTATTTTTTAATGACACCATTGGGAAAATGTGTTTTCAAAGGAAAACCCTGTGTATAGAAGAACCCAAGTGGAATCATGTTTCTGTTCATGTAATTGTTTCCTAGCTGATGGTTGTGCCCCCGGGTAAGCTGTGAACTTCCCAATGCCACCCGACGACTGGGAGGCTGCGGAAGACTGAGTGTTCAGGCTGATCCGAGGTCCTGGTTGAACATGCCAGGAGCTTACCTTCTCTGAAAACACAGCTTATTGCAGTTGTTTTGTCTTTCTTGCACATTGTGAGTGCTTTGGCACTACGGAATTAATGTAAAGGCCCATCACATGGTACATGACACAGATGTTTCTTGAAAGACTGAGTGAGGAAATGAATGAGTGGACAGGGTGGGACTAGGTGTGCCAGGCACATAGTAGATGTTTGCTGGTTACAGGAAGGAACAAATGCTTAATCAGAGGATGCTTCCTCAAGAGTGTGTTGGCCAAACTCTAAGTAAGGGTCCATCGTCCCATCACTGATGTTCTTAAAGAAATTGCTGTCACATTTTTTTTTTCAAAAGACAATCTGTGGGATTGCAATTCTCAATTTGATTAGGCTCATCGTGTGTGCAAAGCACAGGATTAGGAGCTTTGAGGAGTCATGTGGTGGAAGACGTGGCTCCTGCTTTCCAGGAGATGATAATATGAGGGAGGCACGGCAGGTAAAACTCGGCAAAGACACAAATGCCTGGGATGTAAACACCCGTCAGTACTGCTGTTTGGAGACTTCCTCTGGACAAGCCACCGAGATGCTTTGCCGCAGGAACCATAAACGTCGCTGTGTGGCCCACATTACAGTCAATTTAATGTTCTGCCTTTGGAATTCGAAGAGGTGTGTCTGTCGTGCTTCTGTCTTTCCTCCGAAAGGTGTTTTGGAAGGGTGGTGGGATCAGCCGTGTGGGCATAGTCTCCAGAACATGCCCTTTGGATGGATATGACTCTGTGCTCAAGGAGAAAGCAGCAGTGGGCATGTGCTGAGGACCTGGTCCAGCAGCAGAATGAAACTGGACCCTGTCCTCTGGAAGTTTACAGCCTAGTTGGTGGGGCCACCTCCATGGATCGCTCCACTGAGAGGTAGGCCTGAGTAGGTGCTCCAAGTGAGGCACAGCCAAGGATGAAGGGCCCAGGAGCACAGTCCTGTTTTGCATTACAGTGACTTGTTACTTTTGCCAAATAAACATCTCTTTGAGAAACTCATTTGCAATCTAGGCAGCAAAAATGACTTGTCTTTAAGGATCTTCAGGAGGGGGGCCAGGGCGGGGGGGGGGGAGCAAAATAACATGGTGGAATCACAGTGGCATGTGTGCAAAAGAGATTTTCTGTGACTAACCATGTGTGGAACGGAACCGGCCCCACGTTAGGGGAATTTTGATATGGCTCCATGGCCACCTCGTGTACACATTTCAGCCCCATGACTGCATTTCTGCAGGTGATTGACATGCAGTCCTCACGCCCTCTGCTTCCAGGTTAGCAGCAGGCTTGGTTATTGCAGAAATATCAAACTTTTAAACTGGACTTGAGTTGCCTCCTGCTCCTGCATTGGGTGACTTCTTTAAATGAGCCATTTGCTATTGATCATACAGAACCCTTGTGATGGTCTGTTTGGGGGTAGCAGAATATATCCCCAACATCAAGGAGCCCATAGGAACACTTTGATCCAGGGACCCAGCCTTCACAGGTGTCCCCATCTTTGAGAATTTGCTATCACTCTGTAAAAGAAGCAGCTTATTTAGGAGCCAGAAATGCTTAGTATATAATAACTTGTCTGGACATTTGCTGTGTCCCTGCTTCTGTAGATAAGCACTCATTATGAGCCGAGCTGGTCCTGATGGACTTTCAGAAATGTGAAGTCATGGAGATGCTCACAGTCCCTCATTACTGTTCGTCAGTGTGGAGTGAGGTGCCAGTGCATTCGACTGCTTCTTTGTTTCCACTTAGTCCCCTTGACCCTGTAAGGAAACAATGTCTCCCGTAATAAAATCAAGCCCAGTACCTACATGGACCGTAAACAAGGGGAACCCTTTCCCTAATTGCTTAGGACCATCTTATCTCAATTGACCAGTGAACGTGGGACTGTAAAGAAAGCACTGTAATTCTGGCACTCTACTTGGCTTGGCAGAGAACAAGATTTTCATGTTCATCATAGTTCATTAGCATTCAGCTTTCAGAGAGCCTGGAAGATAGTATCTAAGCAAGATAAAAACATAAAGATGAATCATATTATTTAGAATGAATACCTAGAGTAGAGGAGAGGCACCCCCATTTCCTCTGCCTGTTCCTCCCTACCAAGATGTCAGCAGGGTGTGGCCCAGTATGGTGTGATGATGTTGGTCCTACAGGCCCCCTCTCCACTCACACCTCCTGTCCTTTCAGCTGCTGACAAGCGTTAAAAGCATCATACAGATGATTGAGCGATACGCTTTTATATTAAAGGAGCGGAGAGGGTCTTTGAGGCCTTGTTGGTGCAGGGGAGACTAGAGCTGCCTGCCGGAACCTGGGCGGGGTTTGTGTATAAAATGGAATATCTGGATTGCACGTGATTCGCTGCGAGTAGAGTTGCCTACCAACCACCTGCACGGACCAGACCAGAGGAGCCCCAGTCTCTGACTACATTCCGTATCCCATGGATGCGAGTGAGTGTTCTATAAAAAAAGTCATAAAATGAGAGAACATCTAGTTAGGCCCCCAAAAGGAAAGGGGACAAATGTAATATATTGTAACAGGCACAAGAGGAGGCCATCTGTGATTCAGAAACTCAGGGTACAGCCTGTAGCTATTTAATTTCAGGTAGCTGCCTCTAGGAAGTAATACAAGATTTTGAAGATTGAAAAATGGATTGTGAAAGAGAAGAAGGAAAAGGTTCTTTGACTGCTGTTCTTGACTGCTGTTTCTGATGTTCTTGTTTGTTTTGCATGATTATGGGCCCATTTTTTTTTTCCCAAAAGAGGCCACAAATCTGTGTTGTTAATGTAAGATCTCCTGGTTTTAAATATATCAACAGTTAAGCAAACAGTTTGCTGGTCAAGTCAAACACAGTGGTACACCAGATTCAGCACAGAAATTGCCAGGTAGAGGTTTCGTTAGGTTTAAAAGTTCACTGGGGCATCCTCCATGGGGTACACTGTGTGTCCATCACCCAGAGTCAGTTCTCTTTCCATCATCATATATTTGAGTCCCTGACCCTTCTCCCCAGCCCCCCTCCCTCCTTACCCTCAGGTAACTACTAAATTATTGACTGTGTCCATGAGTTTTGTTTCTTTGTTGTTTTCAATTTTATGTTCCACATATGAATGGAATCATGTAGTTTTTTCTGTTTCTTTTATTTCACTTAGCATGATGATCTGCCCATTTTTTAATTGAGTTTTTGTTTTTGTTTTTATTCTATTTTGATTATTCCTTTATTCTTTTCTTTAGATTCCACATATAAGTGAGATCATATGGTATTTGTCTTTTTCAATCTGACTTATTTCACTTAGCATAATGTCTTCTTGTTCTATTGATGTTGTTGCAAAAGGTAAGATTTTATTCTTCTTTATGACTAATACTCCATTATATAAATGTACCACAGCTTCTTTATGCAATCACATATTGATAGACATTTAGGTTGTTTCCATATCTTGGCTATTGAGAATAATGCTGCAATAAGCATAGGGTGTAATGTAGAATTCTGCACCTGGAACCTATGTAATTTTTACTGATCACTGTCAACCCAGTAAATTTAACAATTTAAAAAATTAATGTCATCAAAGTAGTGACAATCTGGCCCAGGAAGAGACAAATGGAATCAAGAAGCAGAATCAGGAAACAAACCAAGTTGTAAATAGGAGTAGTATTTAAAATCATTGAGGAGATATGATTAATAGTTTTTAATAGAAACTGTTAGACAAAGTTTAATTCCTGAATCTTTTAATCCATTTCTCACTCACAGGAAATAAAGTCAAGGCCTTTTAAAAACAATAAATAAATAAATGAAAGTTCACTGGGGCAAAGAGAAAAAAAAAAACCAAAACTCTGACCAAATGCTTCCACTAGTGGGCCTGGACCTTCTGAAGGCTTTGATTGATTGGTCCCTAGATGCTGGTGCAGACAGTATTTTCATGTTCAAACTCTTTTCTCAAATGTTCTCTCCTATTAGTTAGATAATTGATTCTTTGGTAACTTAAAATGTCATCAAACGTCTTTCTAATTAACCTCATACTTACCTAATATCAAAATGTTAAGGCCAAGCATAATTCTTGTCCAGAAATGCAATTTTGGAAGAAGATAAAATGATCCCTAGACTTACCATTTCTCAGAGCTGGCAACGACTTTAATGTGTATAAGAACATCTTTAAAATACTTGTGATATCTGAAGATGCTTTGAGGACATTGGGCATCTGGACAGGGAAGAAAGGAGGGAGAGGAACCAGAGAGAAAGAGAAGGGAGAGGCCTGGGAGTGATGTGGCCTGTTGTATATTCCCTGTTTAGCATTTCACCATCCTGTCTGTTCATCACTGCCTCATGAACAAGCCAGAGCAGCCCTGGATCTGCTGTGCAGTGCTCAGAGCCCCAAGCATGCGCACAGACGCCACCTCCCAGACCTCGCTGTCTGCTCAGGTCAGGTCTGAGGACATTGTTAATGGCATGCGGAGTGACCTCTTTGATGGTCCATTTCTCCCTGACCACGAATAGTTGTGTTTTTCCTGGATAATTAATTGGTTTCTCCTGTACAGCTAATTTGATGTCCTCTCTTTTAGTTGACTAATTCATCAGTTCCCAAGTGGTGGTATGCATACTCCCTGGGGTACGCGCTGGGCTGTTCAGGGGTACACGAAAAATAATCAGTAATGGTGAAAAAACAAAGTAAAAAAATGCAAAACATTAGTTATGGAACAATAAATGGAACAATAAATGTTAAGTTTGAATTACATTAATGGAGACACTTCAAAATTAGATCACATTAGCGAATGGTGATTGGTGAGGGTGTGGCTATGAACTCCTCCCCCAAACGGCTCTTCTACCAACATTATGCGTCACCAAGTATTTCTCAACACATGTCTGCAGCTGTGAGTACACCCACACCTCAGATACTACACAGAAGAGGAGGAAATACTCTGAAGAGTTTATTAAATATGGGTTTTCATCTGTAGGGGATGATGACTGTCCTAAGCCTCTGTGTGTTGTGTGTGGGGAAACATTATCCAATGACATCCTCTCTACTCATGAGACATTTAGAAACTAAACATTCTACGTATAAAAACAGACAAATACATTATTTTCGACACTTAGAAAAGCATCCAACTGTTACTTCATACATGATGTCAGGAAAGAAAGACAATGGGAATGCAGTTGAGGCTTCACACTGTAACGCTTATCGCATAACTAAATGTGGTAAAAAAAAAAAAAAAGCAAACCGCACCACAGCTGAAGATTTACTTTCTCCTTGTATTAAGGATAATGTTTTTTTGTGTGTTTGGGGAAGAACATGTCCACAAAATCAGCACTATCTCTTTTTCAAACAATACAGTGTCTTGACAAATTCAGGAAATGTCTGACGATGTTGAAGCTGTAGTAGTCGATAGAATTAGAAAAAGTAAATTCTTTTCCATCCAGGTTGATGAAAGTGTAGATGTTGCTGATTTATCTATTTTGCTTGGTAGGAAATGAAATTGAGGAAAATCTGTTGCTTTGTTACCCATTGACACAGGGTACCACAGGCAAAGGTATTTTTAATGCAATCAGTGGTTATTTCACTGAAAAGGACATTAGTTGGGTGAATTGTTGTGGTGTGTGCACTGATGGAGGCAAGCCCATGTCAGGTTGTGTTATAGGCCTACACAGACGAATTAAAGAAGTAGGTCCCCATGTACCATGGACTCACTGCTGCATTCATAGACAAAGTCTTACATCCAAGCCTCTTCCTACTGAACTGAAAGATGTTCTTGATGAGGCTGTAAAAGTTGTAAATGTTATTAAGTCACAACCACAAAACTCCAGATTGTTTAAAGCGCTGTGTGAAGAAATGAACAGCATTCACAGCACATTCCTTCTGCATAAGGAGGTCAGGTGGCTATCTCGTGGCAAAGAACTTACATGGTGTTTGAACTTAGACATGAAGTCCAGACATTTTTTGAAAACCATTGTTTCTCTCTTGCTCCAAAGTTTCAGGACAGTAATTGGCTTCAAAGTCCTGCATATTTATCAGATATTTTTCTAGAAATAAAGAACTCAACTTGGGACTTCAAAATAGTTCAATCACTGTATTCAAAGTAACCAATAAAATTGAGTCAGTGATTTCAAAAATGGACTTTTGGAAACTGTGTATTGAAAGAAGACAACCTGAAGTTTTTGAAACTGCTCAACTTCTTATCTGAGAATGACTTGCACCTATCCCAAAACATGAAAAAGAATATTATAAGTCACTTGGAAGGTCTTCAAGTGTCCTTTTATAAGTAATTCCTTCAACATGGAAAAGAAAACAACTGGATTGCAGATCCCTTCGATGAAGAATTCTTCAAAAAAGCTAAACTATCCATCAATGAAAAAGTGCAGTTAATCAAACTTTCAACCGATTTTTCTTTAAATTCTGATTTTAAAAGAAAGTGTCTTATTATCTTCTGGGTAGATGTCAGTGAGGAATGTGAACAGCTCTGTGAGAAGGCACTCAAATGCCTCTTGTCATTTACTAATACTGAACTAGTGGAGAGAGCTTTTTCTTCTTACACCTTCATAAAAAATAAGTATCACAACAAGCTTAATGCAAGTCCATATGGAAGACTGTATCTTGCATCTTTTGAGCCTTATTTTGAGAAACTAAGTGCATCAAAAAGTGAGCTCAGTGATCTTACTAACAGTGTTTCAGTTGGCTAGTGATCTGCATAACAGTTATTACGACTTCTCAGGTAACACAAATAAATATTATTATAATATTAATAAATTAAAAGCTTGTTGAATACTTGATCATCATTATTAATATTTAACTGTTAGACCAGTATTATAACATTAAATCTGTGGTTTGTACTTTTAGTGTAGTAGTTTTTCTTTCCTATTACCTCATTTCTACTATTTTGCATTAAGATAGGCACTGAACTTAAGTGTCAGGATTTACAAACTGCTGTTTTAAAAACAAGGGGTACAATTTATAGAAATGGGTTTAAAAGGGGTACTCAAGTGGAAAAGGTTGGGAACCACTGAATTAATAGAAAATTTACAGCCAAACTTGTGGTACACCTATAACAAGCTTATGGTTCCTTACAGGATACATTTCGGTGTCTTTGCTAACTAAGATGAACTGCTTCTGGAACAAAATAGGGGATAAAATTTAAAGGAAAGGAGAGGGAGGAAATGAGGATGCATGCAGTGTGCATTAGACCTTACCACTTAAGACTCCGTTTTCTAGATCTGCCTGCCTATGGTAATTAAGGATAGACATCATGAGAAATAGTCCTGGGAGGAAACGGCGAGGGCGCGGTGACCATTTCATTTCACCATTAATTTATTGTTGAAACTGGAACACTTTAGAGAGTGAAGGGGGATGCTGTTAATAATCACACTAGGACAAGCCCAGGACTGTCCCTAGGCCACCTGAGGACGCGTCGTCACCCTCAGCTCCAGGTGGCAGAGAGGGAAGGATGGAGGGCAAAGGTTGGGGGAGGGGATGATGCAGGAGAAGGCAGCTGTGGGTGCCTGAGTATTTAGGGTCAGAAATACTGCTGAGGTTGGCATGTATCTGGATCTGTCATCTGTTAGAAGCAAGAGGGGAGGGTTGGGTCATTCTTGGGCTGGAATTTGGCTGTTGACTGGACTTCCCAGGTGAAGAGTAAAAGTGCCCTGTCTCTAGACGTGCACCTTACCCAGCCTGCCTCCCACATCCCCTGGTCGTTTATACCAGCTCACGAGCTGTAATTTGGCCCTGGATGGAAGGGGAAGGTTAGGCTTTCTGCATTGGGTGGTGCTAACACTGTAGAAACTAATTTGCTAATTTTAAGAACGAACCACTGGGATTTGGCCATAATTCCATGTAGACGGAATCAAGGGAAACAAGTAGTAAGTGAGGCAGCTGCTTCTCAAAAGTGTAAATGCTTTTGTTTTTACCATTGATTTTTTGGCTGGTCACAAAAATTCCCGAGAGCTGCTTCTGGTGTGCATTAGCTGTGCGTCAGACTTTCACCGGGGCTGCCCCCTTTCAGCCTGTGACTGGGAAGGGCTGTCTCCCTGTGCTTTTGTGCATTCCAGAGGGCCTGCGGGTACCCTGCAGGGAAGGCTGAGTCCCCACACGAGGGTGTAGGGCTCAGAAAATGTCGTTTTGTGCCTCCTGGTTGGGCTTGTGCTGTGCCTAGAGCAGAATTTCCAGAAGCTTGGAGGGATTCTTGTCTGGGAGAAAGACGCAAGGTGAAGGCAGCATGCGGCCCAGCATGGCCTAACTCTGGGAGGGGCATGGAATGGAAACTCAGACCCGCACTGCGGATGCCACCCCTGTGCCTTGGCCCTGAAATTGCCCAAGATGAAGACGACCTCAGGAAATTGACCTGAGCCAAGCTTCGTTTTTGGGTGCATTTTGGGGAGGTGGCCCTTCTTGTCCTCTCATCTCAGCACATCTGTGCTCATCCAGCCTGTTTTGGTGACTATTAAGAATTCCACAGGTATTTACTGGGGACCCACTCTGTGCGAGGCTCCATGAATAGGCCGCGGTCCCTGCCCTCGAGAGCAGACAGTCTAGAGGGCAGCGGAGGGTCTGAGCACCCTATATACCAGGGCTGTCTGGAAAGTATCCGGCTGTGTAATATTTAAAACAGAGGCATGTATGGCCTGATTTTTTCCGGACAGCCCTCGTGAGAGTCTGTGGTCACACTCCGATAACTTCGCGGTACCTCCAGAGCTTGCTTCCTTCCTGCCCTGGTTCCCTGTCACTTCACACCACTTTGTGCCCCTTAAACACTCCTTAGCCCGATTGTCCACTCGACTTTCAGTTTCATTTCACGCTGGACACAATCTCTGGGATCACAGACAGCTCTGTGTTCTACAGCCAAGGGACACTCTACCCCATCCCCATCCCCAAATTGACTCATGACATCGCTCTCTCAAGCCTTTTTCAGCACCTCCTGTATGCTAGGCATTGCGCCAGTAATTCTGAAGTCCAAACTCCTTAGCCTGCTATTTGGTGACCTCCGCGGTCTGCCCCTCCTCCCACCCCCTCCATTGCCCTTGTCCCACAGCTCCCCTGTGCCTTTTGTTTTGGGCAGTGAGCCCCAGCTATCTCCCAGACATGCCCACCCCCATGTGTGGCCCCTGCGTATGTCTTCCCTCCATCCTGCTTTTCTGTTTCACCTACTCATCCTGCAGGTCCAGGTGAGAAGCCCCCATTTCCGGAGAGCCCCCCGAAGGCCTCCTCAGCACTAACTGCTCATAAGTCAGCGAACCCGTGACCTGGAGGACAGGGCCTTCCTAGGAGTGTGTGTGTCTTTCCCGAGAGGGCCGTGAACTCTGAGGACAGGGCCCTTGACTAAGAAGGCATTGCCCTCCTTCTCGTCCCAGGCTCACAAGTCCGGTCTGGGAGTCGTGAACTGAAACCGTGCCTCCAGCCATCATCTGGTTCTGGTTCCCTAAGAACATCTTCAAGTTTTAAGGCTTGGTTATTATGATTATTATTATTTTTAATAATAGCATGAATGATCAAGAGCAAGTAGAAGGAAATAAACTTTAGCCATAAGGATAAAACCAAATCATTTAAGTTTTCTAGGCATATACGTGCTGTGACTGCGTTGTGGAGATAGGCTGGAATGTTGGGAAGTTATTGGACCTCGTAGTCAGACAGAGCTGGGTTGACTCCTGGTGCCACTGCTTGCTGACCGTATTAATTTACCTAGCATAGTTAAACCTTGTAAAGCCTCAGTCTCCTCATCTGTGGAATGGGGCTACACCCACCATATTGGTTATTAAGTTGTTTTTCCTCACCCCTCCCCAGCGTATTGGAGATACATAACTCATGTTGCAATGTGGGCAGAAAGGATGTGTTTGAAAAAGCCTGCTTAGTGATTCTGATATGCTGGAGTTTGTGCCTTTTCTCTTTCCCCTGTTTGAGACTCCATGGCCTAAGTAGGTCCTTATGGGTGCTCAATAAATAGTTAAGAATGCAATAGTGTCATATATGTGTCACACAGCATCAAGTACAGCAGTGCTCGATGAGAGTATTGGCCCTTTCTTTTTCTCCCCATCCTATATAATCCATATCTTCCCTCAGTGGTGGTCTGTAGTGGACAGTGTTCTCAGAACATGGAGAGGTTGCTATGGCTTGTCTGACCCATGGCCCACGGGCCTCCTGTGGCCCAGGACAGCTTTGAATGCGGCCCAATACAAATTCATAAACTTTCTTAAAACATTAGGAGTTTTTTTGCAACCTTACTTTTAGCTCATCAGCTATCATTACTGTTAGTGTACTTTATGTGTGACCCGAGGCAATTCTTGTTCCAGTGTGGCCCAGGGAAACCAAAAGGTTGGACATCCCTGCTGCAGAGTGTGAGGTGGGGCCACCTTTTGTAGCCAGAAGGCATTTGTCCAGGCTTGGATAGGGAGCGTGCTGTGCAGGAAGAGGCCCCATCCTGCCCTGACCCTTTTCTCTTCACAGTCTTTGAGGTGCAGGCCAGTCGCATGCCCTTGGCCACGGTGAAAAACATGACTACTTTTTCTGTTCTGTGGCATAGAAGGCCGATGTTGAAAGCCCAATGACAAAGGTGCAGAATCTGGCCAGACTGGAGCTGTGAGTAGCTACCTGTGTTGCGTAAATTACAAACTGAAAAAGGCTTACCGTAATCTGGTGTCAAAGACTTTTGAAGCACCAGTATTAAAGCATTTCAAGCTTCTCCTAACATGCCCATCCCTGCATGCCACTCCACCCCCACGCCCCAGAAGGAAGCATCGCTGTCCACTTTCTCCTTCCCCCTCCCCTCCGGGCCCCTTTCCTGCCGGGCTTCTCCAGGCTGGTGGAGCTGATGAGAACTCTTTTCTCTGTGGGCACTGAGACATGTTATAACTGTGCAGGATGACCCAGGGCTGCAGCAGCTAAGACTGAGCTGATGGATAGCCTCATGTGATTTGACCAAGTTGAAGTCTAACCACCTCCTTTTAGAAACTTGCTCCCTGAGATCATTTCTCAGTTTGAGAACCTGTCTTCTATAATAGATCCAGACACTTGTGATTGAGATCTTATCATCTCATGCCATTTCCATTCCAGAGGCAAAGAATATTATTTACTTCCTTGGGCCTCCTCGTGGTCCTTTCTTGTCCAAGCCCAGGGCTTCAGCACCCTTTGACAGACATGCCATCACCTTACCAGCAAATCAGGTGTGCACTGCGAGCCGTGAGCTTCCTGTTGCATCTCTGTTGCTCCTGCCAATGGTTCTAACAGTGCTACAGTCCCTCAGGCTTTAACAAGTGCTCAGCAGTTTGCAGATGGGTTTTACATTTGCTCCACATACTAATTCAGCATAGGGGGAAGGCAGGTAGTTTTAACTCTGTTTTGTGGAAGAGACTAAGTTGTGGTAGGTGAGATTTGCCCAGAGTCACTCACTCAGTGAATCAGAACTAGAACTTGGGTCTCTGGCCTTGGGGCCCTGCCCGTCCTCTATGCACCAGAGGTCCTAGGTAGATGCGTCCTAGACCTTGTGCTCTATTTCCTGAATTACAGTACAGCAGATCTGGAGAGTTTTGCAGCCTCATACCCAGCCACCTCACAGCTTGGGTCACTGACTCCCTTTTTTGGGAGGGATTTATAGCACATACTTACTTGCATGTTAAGGACAATCACAGTCTTTTTTTTAGTCTTCTAAAATTAAGACATTTAAGAGCACTCACATTCCTACCTTGGCATTTGAGCCCTTCCACCTCTGTCCACAGTCACACTTGGCCAACGCTGGATTTCTGTTCCAACCTGTGTGGGTCCCTCACACGAAATGGTTGTTCTCACTTTTCCTCACACAGCACAGTGACATCCCTGATGATGCTGTGAGGAGGGTGTCATTAAAGAGACTTGTGGGTAGCTGCTCCAGGCTGGTCCCCTGGGGTTTTTGATCACTGAGGATTCTCAACAGTATAGATTTTAGTGTGAATTGTGTCCAGTCAGTCCACTCATAGCTTTTATTTAAGAGAAGGCATGCTTTTGGTTACTAGAGGGTGTGGGCTTCATTTTTTAGATGTCTGCAACCTGACTTGGATTAAAATTTCTCTTGCCATATGGAAGCATTGATTAGAATAATGCATATTGCCTGACTGCCTCCCTCCCTTCCTCCCTCCCTCCTTCCCTCCTTCTCTCTTCCTCCTTCCTCCCTCCCTTCCTTCCACCTACCCATCTTCCATCATCCATCTGAGATGATAGGAAAGATCTACTGTGGATGTCATTAACTCTGATAGTTTCAGTATTTAACCCTTAATGTATAGGAATCGCATTCTGCTCTTTATTGCTAAAGCATCCTATTTTCTGTGGGTCTCAGCCTCCTGGTGTGAGCCTAGCGGTGTTCAGAGCCAGCCAGGAGTCCTCAGGGAGCTCTGGAGGTGCTTATTGTGTCATCAGCTCTTAGAAATTGAAACCACCTGTGCTTTGCCCCTCCCATCTCACTGCCCCTCACCTCTCACTGGAATGCTTCACGTTCCTTGTCCTACCAAAGGACTTTGATGAGGGGATGGAGATACACACCTGGGTGGGTGACTTGAGTCAAGTTGCTGCTTCCTTTCTACCTGCCTTGAGTGCCTCCTTTATAAAATGAGTGGGATGAACTGGCGGGTCTTTGCAAATTCTAACAGACAGTTACAGATTTCGTACTATAATTGTAGAATCTTGGGAATGGGAGCGACATCTGATGGCATGCTTTCTCATGTGTGAATGCCCCCTACAGCATCTCTGACTTGTCAGGTCTCAGCTTGGTTATTTCCAAAGAAGCTCAGTATTTTATTGTTAGAGAAGTACAGTGGGATGGTTTTCTGTATATTAAGTAATACAAAATAGGCTTCCCTGTGGTTGCTACCCACTGTCTGCAGTTCTGTACTCTGGATCCACATGGCACACGTGTGCATTCTCTTTCCCACCAAAGTCCTTCAGACATTCAGATTTGCAGAGAAGCTCTCATGTCCTTTGAGTCATCTGGAGTCTGGGCTAATAGCCCTTCGCACACACATACACGCCCATTCTCCCTGCACCAGGGAAGGGCGGTCCACTTCTGAAGGCTAGCAGGTTGGAGTGTGAGTGGAATGCTTCCCCTCCAGCACAGGCATCAGGGGGCAGGGAGGAGGCCTGTCCCGAGCGAAGCTCTGCGGGCACACATTTCTTGCCTGGGAAGCCAGCGTTCTGCTTTGTAGGAGTTCCATCCAGCCTCCTGAGGGCTGACTTTGCTGCAGGGACACAAACCATGCAGACTCCCAGCAGGGCTCAGTTCCCCTGGCCTTGCTTGAGCCCTTGCCCTGTGCACATAGCCCAGCACACAGTCATGCTGTAAAGTCGATGTAATGACCAGCAAGGGTCATTCTCTTGTTCTGGGTAGAGAGATCAGCAAGGTTTTCAGGATGTCTGGGACACTAGAAGAAGAAAGGGACAGAAGAACAAAGCTTTGGGACAGCCAGTATCTGGAAAAAACATTTGTGTTTGTTGGGAGCTGCCTAGAGGATCCCTAAAAGCAGGGATTTCAGTGACTTCCAAGATGTGGCAGCACATTCCCTTGCTTTTCTCTCCTCACTTGTATTTTTACATCTCTATTTTAAGGGGAAAAAAATAGGAAATTCTCTGTGGTGGTATCATTTCTCCTGTCTTGTAGACTGGCTTGGCCATTTCAAACCATAGACCCATAGTATGATGGATGTTAGCAGTTTCAAGCAGGAGCATAGCAAGTTCCGGTGTTTTCCAGACCAGAGTGGCCTAAAGAGCTGCTCTTTGCTTTCCCTGCCCTCTCACTGGGGGCTCCTGTGCCCCCTGGGTTTCTTCCCCGGTGTGGACAGTGCATTTTCACAGCTGTTAGCGCCAAGGGCCTGTGTTCTCTGGAACTCCCTGACAGCTGGAATTCATGGTCATGGGGTGTTTGTCACAGCTTTGGGAGGTTTCTGTATGGCTGCTTTAAGACCTTACTGTTTCTATTTTTACCTAAAAATTAGCTTGCATTTATATTGGAATGAAAATGGAACCAAACCCCTAGATGTTTCTGGTATACATCTGGGTTGATCTCAGGGGTTTTGGAAAACTCGAGCTCCCCATGTGTGGAGGTCGGTGCAGAGCTGTTGTGGCAGCGGCCTTCAGGGCCCTCGGGAGGCTCTGCAGAGCGAGTGTGCCAGCATTGGGCAGGGGGAAGGGCCCGGCCTTTCGGGTTGGGAAGCCGGGCCACTTCCTTCCTCTCTCAGAACTGGGCTGAGGGTGATGCTAAGAGGCAGCATAGTGGAGAGGTAAAGGGCATGGGCTGGAGCCAGATGGCCAGGGTTTGAATGCCTGCTCTGCCACTCACTGCCTCTGTGACTTTGAGCTGGTTGCTTGACCTCACTGTGCCTCGGGGCATGATCTGGAAAGTACTTTCCTCATGGGGGCGGGGTGCTGAGGATAGAATAGGAATACAGGAACATCTGTCAGGTGCTTAGAACAACACCTAGCACAAGTGCACGGGAGTATTTGTAAAATAAGTAAAGGAGTTGTGGCAGAGTATGTACTGCAGCATGGTCATTGCTCACCGACAACGTGCATCTGAGAGGCTTCTAAATGCCAGCTCACCTGCCTCGGGTTGTTATTCCTAGCAGAGGTGATTAAAGTATGGAATGGTACAGTGCGAGAGGCTGAACATCTGATTTTCTTAGTGCAGACACATTTTTTTAGGCTCCGAAAGGGGGCAATTTCTCCAGAAGGTCTTTGGTCACATGCTTATCTGTAGTCCTTCCAGAACTCCTGGGCACTTGTTGGATGCCCCAACGTTTTTTCTCCTTTCTCCTTTGGAAGAAAGGCCCGGCCCTTCTTGTCCCTCCATAGAACTAGCAAAGCTGTCCCCCTGCAGGTGTGACTGTGACGACTTCAGTGTCATTCAGGAAGCCCCCATCAGATCTGCACAGTCCAGCAGCCACCTGTCTGTCCAGCAGCAGCTTCTGCTGTCTCCTTCTTCCCATTTCATGACCCTAACCCACCTGACCCATGCCTGCACTGTCCTCATTCTACCCAGTCCTGAGACGGTGCTGGTGGGGACACATGCCCACCATCTCCACCCCAAGTAGGTCCTTCTGGATAAGACGCCGTAGGGTTCTGTTTCACTAGAACTCAGTTGACCAGAAGATTCAGCTTGCAGAATGTAGTGACTTCTGTCCTTGTTAGCTAGAAGATCCAGTTCATCAGAATATACAGTTTTGATAGAAAGAGAATTATGCGTGCAGTTAAGCAAACTGAATTAAAATCTTGCCTCATTTTCTTCAGTGGTAAAGTGAGAATCACATTGTGTGTCTCACAGAGTGGTTTGAAGATCTGTGTAAACCTATGATGTTTGGATTTCTGGAAGATTATTATTAGCCTGCACACGTTTTACTTCGTTGGGGTCTCTCAAATGGTGTGTGTCCACTAAAAGGTGGGTGTCACCTGAAAGGTGGGTGTCAGCCACCAGTCTCCCAGTATGAAAGAATGAAATCATGTCAGCACTCCTTAGCTTTTCAAGAAAAGCTGATGCCATTAGTGCCTCTAAAAACTTGGTGTTCCTCTGTTAAATTAATAGTGGACAGAAATATGCTTTATAATCATAATAACTCATATTTAATGAAGGTCTATCATGTGCCAAACACTGTTCAAAGTGCGTGGATGTTCAATTATTCCAGCTCCATGATGAGGTCAATACTGTTTCTGTCCCCATTTTACAGGTAAGGAAGCAGAGGCACCACAACAACACACAAAAACCTCATGCCCAGGCTGTCACAGCCTGTAAGTGGGGAGACTGGGTTCAAACCGTGGCACTGCACCTGATCACTGTGCTGCCCATGTCCCCTGGGTGTCACATAGGTGCTGATGGGCTCCAGGAGTGCCCATCTGCATGGTGTCCAGCCCGATGAAGGAATGCTCTCCTGTTAGCGACTTGCCTGTCAGTCTGTCTCCTGGTGGGTATGCGTTTCTGAGAGGAAGTGTTGTGTCCAGTGCCACGGGGTCTGTTTCCACACGGGACTGAGGGCAGACACTAGCAAGCATCCCCCCGAGAACCAGAGGCTTGGCATGTCGGGTTTAACAGCCACCCCTCTCACTAAGCTGTAAGGGGCTGCCACCTCATTCCCTGGGGCCCCAGTATTGAGTCCTGGGCTGGGGGATGGCCCTGGAGTGTGGAGTCACAAGGACCCATGTCATTCATGTAATACCTTTTCTTAAAGTTGAAATAAAAAGGAAGCTCATCGCTATTGTGTGGGGTCTGCGCTGAGGCCCTGTTGGGCCCGGGGATGCAGACAGAGTCAGATGCAGGCCGGCTGCCCTTGTGGAGACTGAGGGTGAGGACTGTGACGGCGTTGGGTTTGGGGTGGGAGAGCGTGGTGTGTCCTGAGGCTGAGATTGTGGAAAGGCCATCCCCAGCAGAAGGAACAGCCAGAATGAGGGCAGAGGCAGGAAAGGGTAGAGCTGGGTTTGGGACCAAGGGGGAGGGCAGTTGGGCTGGAGCACATGGGCTGTGTGGAAGGGGTAGTGGTGGCAGGATAGTAAGCCTGGAGAGGCAATTCGAAGCTAGCTGCATTTTAAAAACTCGAGTGTCTACGAGTGTATCTGTGCTCTGTGACCTGGCCCAGGGGCCACATGATGTGCACTTTAGGCCCTTTCCATTCCTTCCATGACCCCATTCACACCCATGGCCCCCACAACAGCACCAGGTAGGCCCTTGGCCTGCAGCCTTTTGATCTCTAGACTCCAGCTTGGCCCCCATGTTTGATTTCCTGCTGCCTCAGCCCCATTGGATTCCTTAGTCCCTTAGGAGTGAGGACTTGCCTTGCTCCTTCTGGTCTCACTGGCTGGCTTCCAGACTCTTCCAATTGGCCCTCATAGATGCTGACTACATACATGCCTGGACCTCTTTTTTAGGGCCACATGTACTCACTGAGCCCCTCCGGGACAACCAGGAGATATAGTGACCTCATTTTACAGAATTTGCCCAAGGTCACAAAACTAGAAAATGAAAGAGCCAGAGCCCAAGCATAGCCCAATATTCTTTTTACTTTATTGTAGCATTATGCCCTTTGTGGTAACGATAGCCTGGATAGGCTGGGGCCACTGGGAAACACTCACTGCAGCGTTGTGTCATCTCCTGCCTGCTCTCCCAGCCCAGCCCTGCCCAATTCACGCTTAGAGGACAGTCTTCTCAGAAGGAGGTTCTCACTTCTCAGTTTGGACTGTGGCTTGTGTCATTGACTTGTGACTACTGTGGAGAGAAGGGAGTGGGGAAAGTGTCTTGCAAGGGAAGTGGCGCTTCCTGGAGATGCATTTTCCTGCTGAAGTGGATTCCAAGACATTCTTTGTGACGGCTGATTTGTGCATGTTGCTGTGGTTGCAGAACTAGCCGTGCTCTAGCTAGCCAAGTGCTGTATGTCCAGTCTGCTCCGGCACAGCTGGCTGCAAAGCCGAGGCCTGCCCTTGCTTATAAGGCTCCAATGACAATGTAGAGCTGGGACGTAAAAATCCACCTACCTCACAGACCACTGAGTCAGAGCACATGTCCCACTGGCAGTGGCCTGCATGTCCCTTTTGTGGGTGAAGACCATGTATGTTTGGAAATGGGAGACGGTGGGGAAGCAGGGGTAACAGAGACCTTCTCCAGCTGGTTGGTGTTCTGATTCTAGGGTGACTGAACACGTGGGGTTTGACCTTTGCTAATCATAGGATGACTGTGACCTAGAGAGGTTGCTTTCCCCATAATAGAGAAGGAACAGGCCAGCATGCAACAGAACTCTTGCTGTGATCTATTTCTGAGAGCAGGGTGCAGGGGAGGGGTACGGATGGCATGGAGGGAGGTACTCAAACGTTACTGCTTATAGAACTCACAGACCTCAGCTGTGCTGTTGTATTTGTGGGTCCTGAGCTGCTCAGACCCTTGGGGATCCTGCCATCATTGGGCACTGCCCTCCCTCCTTCCTTGTAGCTTGCAAGACAAAATCACTGTTAGTATGGTGTGAAGGCCCTTTTTGATCTGGCCTCAACCAGATCTTTCAGACTCATTTCCCTCCACTCCTCTCTCTCCCCACACGCTGAATCTGTGTGCACAGTGAACTGTGTGTAGGCATGGGTGCATTTGTCCAGATTCTCCAAGGTTCTGGCCTCGAGTCCAGCCCGTCCAGTGTGCCCGTCACCTCTGTTCGCCTCTTCTTGCCTCCAAGGCTTCACACATGCCATTCCCCAGCTCCAGGTGTTGAGACTCTACTTACTTCGTAAGCTCAGCTCAAGCATAGGTACTTCCATGAGCGCTTTGCTAATCTACACTCCATCCCTCAGTTGGAATCACATCATCCTTTCCCTTTGTTTATGAAGTGCATATGGTTGTGTCAAAGCATTCATTTACTTCTACTCTGCTGTCACTACAACTCAATTAGATAGTCCTTGAAGGCCACCACGGTCTGCCCTCACTCATTTCTGTACCTTTCACTCCCAGCCCAAGCCCCACCTGGCAGCTTCTAGAACATATTATAGACGGCTGCACAGTCCCTGTCTATTGAGTTGCATCATTGTCGCTTCAAGTCAGCTTCAGAGTCTAAAGATGCTAGTGGGAGAGTCTTACCTATTGGGGATGCTGGCCTGTACTTAACAGTCGTCAGAGAGAGACTCAAAGATCTACCAGAACCTGAGACTTGAGGTCATTACAATGATGCTAGCAAAAAGGCAGGAGAGCTATGATACACAAATGGCCAAAAAGCATGTGAAAAGATGCTCAGATCATTAGTCATTAGGGAAATGCAAATTAAAACCACAGTGAGAGACCACACCCACTGGGATGGCTGTAATAAAAAAGACAGTAACACATGTTAGCAAGGATGTGGAGAACTTGGAACCCTCACACACTGTTGATGGGAACATAAAATAGTGCATTTGCTTTGGAAAACAGTTGGCTGTTGCTCAAAAAGTTAAACACAGAGTAAACTCCTAGGTATATGAGTATACTCAAGAGAATTGAAAGTATGTGCCCACCCCTAAACTTGTACATGAACGTTCATAGCAGCATTATTCACAATAGCCAAAAGGTGGGAGTGACCCAAATGTCTGTCAACTGATGAATGGATGAACAAATGTATTGTATCCATATAATGGAATATTATTTGGCCATAAAAAGGAATGTAATACTGACCCATACTGCAACATGGATGAACCTGAAAACATGCTGAATGAAAGAAGCCAGTCACAAAAGACCACGTATTATATACTTTATTTATACGAAATGTCCAGAATAGGCCACAGCGTTTGCTCATAGCCGTGGCAGTCTGGTTTGGGAGGATTGTGGGAATGGTAGAAGGGTTCAATGTTTCTTTTTGAGGTGATGGTGGTGATAGTTGTATAACTCTGCGAATATACTATTTAAATGGGTGAACTGTATGGTGCATGATTTGTATGTTAGTAAAGTTGTTATTCAAAAAATAAGGGCAGAAGAAGGTATATTGTTGCAATATAAATGTAGACTTCAATGTGTGTGCTAAACTCAGTTTTTCATGGCTGGAGACATCTTTTAATGCTATCCCTGTCTGCCTGTAGCCTACCACCACTACTACTCTCCCATATAATGTTTTTTTCCAGAATGGAACAAGCATAAGCACTGAAAGATCTTACAGAAGGTCATTTTTTTAAAGATGAAAATTTTTATTCATTTCTGTGATTTTGCTGCCCTTTTACGTTTCAAGAGAATTAACAATGACTCTGCTTGCATTTGGATTTCTTTGTTGGCCTCTGGGATAAGATGAATCTACTAATCTTTTAGTAGATTGGTTAGTGCTTGCTTTCAGTCTTCATTCATTTATTCATTCAGAGAACCAGTCATTCTTTCACAGCCAACATTTACTGTGTGCCAGTGTTCTAAGATCTGAAGAGACAGAAATAAAAGTCTCTACTGTGAAGGAGGTGGTAATACAATGGGGGAGACATTCAAGTAAGAAAGTAATGGATTAATATTGTGATGGGGGGGCTGAGCCAGTATCCCTGAACTCAGTCAACGAGGGGTAATCAGCCAAGGCATTGAGAAGCCGTGACTTACTGGAAGACAAGTAGGAGTTGGCCCGGAAGGAAGGAAATTTTAGGTAATGGTTGCTGCGTGGGCAGTGGCCGGGTCCTTCAGGGAACTGTGAGTTCAGTCCAGGGGGCCATGGTGGGCAGGGTAAGAGTCAGACATGGAGCACCTTGTAAATCACACCAAGGCATTTGGACTTTATCCTGGATGGAGTGGGGAGGTCTGGTTTCATTTTCATTTTAGGAAGGTCAGGTTGGCTGCATGATGAAGATTAGATTGGAAAGGAGTGAAAACATGAAAGATTGGGGTAGAGATGAGACTTAAGGAGGGGAAATTGGGTAGGAGGGTAAGGGCGCCATGGGGGTAAGTGTGCCTCTCAGGGTTCTGGCTTGGACATCCTGGGAGGCGAGGATGCCTGTGTGAGCTCGGAGGTAGTGGAAGATACACAGGCCTTTGCTCATCATTTGCCTCCTAGCGGGCTGCACTGAGACTGAGCTGTCAGTGCTTACATAGGCACACCTGCCTGCATACTAGAAAGCGACAGAAGCGATCCTGAATCGGCCGCCAGTGGTGTGGCCACATGCAGTCTGCCTTCACTAGCCCTATCACAGGTTCCATGTCCTCGCGGGCCCTGGGCTTCTGGCATGCCAGGCTCTTTTACGTGTCTGGATGCTGTACTTGGTAACAAGGAGTTGGGTTTACTGATCTTTAAGCCTCCCTCTGTTCTGTTTGTGTATCATTCTATGTGATGGGAGATTAGCCATTTGCACACTTACCTAATTATTTCAGTGACACTTCAGAATTCGTTTCTGATCATCTGCCCACTGTTAGAGAATTCCAAAAGCTTAGATAGATTTCAGTTTGGCTGTCCCTTCCTTCCCAAGGCCTTCTATGTTAAGCAGTGATCATTGAACGTTCAGATTTCCTGGGAAGCCGTGCTGGAGAAGGCTTTTCCCAAAGCAAAGATTCTTCCAGAGTGTGAGGCCCATCCCAGCTACTTCAGGCTTTCCCCACCTCTACTCTCTTCTTTTAATTTCTTAGCCTAGTTTTGAAAATCTGCAAGGAGAACGTGCTGTAAAATGGACCCAGGTGTCGGAACTCAAGTTGCAGAGTGGTGCCTGTGAAGGTAACAGGATTCCCTCGTTCTGCTTCTCTGTGAGAGTGTTTTGGCCCCTCTGCTTTATAGCGTCATAATTACATCACAACCAGGCAAGAAAATCAAATCACCTCCCACCGGATTGACAGTGTTTTTCCACTAGGTGACCAGAACGGAATGAGGGCCTCCGCGGGGCTGAGCCCTCCTGCAGCCTGCTGACAGGCAGCGTGGCGTGTTGTTGAACTGTAGGTTTTCTCCAGGGAGGTCGTGTTGGGATCACACTGAGGGAAGCAGGACGAGCCCTTCAGGTCTGCCTGTTTGTCTGCATCACCTCATTCTTAGCATGGACATTCAGTCCCTGCATGCTTCCTTCCCTGGAACTCACTTTACCCTGTCAGGTCTTTGCCAAGATTGTCTGTTACAGAATCGAGGAATGTCAGAGTTGGAAGGTCCAGTCCAAATCCATGAGTGCCTTCCTAAAGAGCAGGAATTGTGTCCTTGTCAACTTCGTGTCTCCAGTGATTGATACAGCACTCGGCGCTGAGCTCCCTGGACGCTCACTAAGTGAATGAACCAATTGAGAAGGACTGATCTCATTTCTACGATGAGGTGACTTCTGACCTTCCTTCACTGGGGGGATTTGATTCTGTTAGTGTCATTGGACCATGTGTTCTACAAAGCACAGGTAGTGTGTCCTGGCTGTGTCTGCATCCAGGGGCCAGCCCAGTGCTCAGGGGGTGGGTGGATAAACATCCAACCCCTTTGCTACATTGCTGGTGGCTTCTTCCTACACAGACCTGATCATCTTCCATGCAGGGCTTTACCTGATCCCAGGCTGCACAAGGGTGTGTGGGTTTCTCAGCCTCACATCCGTGAATTAGGAGTGGAACTCAACTCATTTAAAAAAAGGAAAGAAAAGAAAAGAGAAAGAAACTGCATGAGCTTGCTCAAGGAAAGTCTGTGATGAAGAGAAATTTAAAAATAACCTTATGGCATGTGTGTGTGTGGTATGCCATTTGTCACTGCTGATGACTTTCCATTTGCTGACTGTAGAGCAGTAATTCCTAGATGTGGTTTTGTGATGCCCCTGGTATCTTTTTGAGGGCCCTCAAAGGATGTCATGAACTTGCCAAAAAGTTGCTTGAATCATAATTTTAATTCACATATTTTTTATTTTTTTATACCTTAGGCCTCATCTACTTGCAAAGATATTTAAGGTGACATCTAATAAAAAAGATATAGGTCATGTTAAAATTTTAAGAATAAATAAAAGATCAAAACATGTAGAAAGAAAAAGTAAAAAGAAGGATATTTTAATTGCTTTGATCGAAGATTCAGTGCAACCTTTAGCTTCTTGGAGAACAAGAGAAAAATGTATGTGGTAGAGTAAGTGGTAAGGTTTTGTAGCGGACACCTGTGGGGTCTGAGTCCAGTGCCCTTGGCCAGCTTTGGTTTCAGCCAGCTGTGAGAGATCAGACTCACCCCAGGGTGCTCTTCCCACTTGGGGTGTCCACTTGTGCATGGTGCAGCCGTGGGAGCAAGGGGAGTGCTCCCGGGCCACCCCCAGCCCTGGAGCGTGGGAATGGGGGGCAGTGCTCCCACCTGGAGGGCAGTTCTGGGAGGCATCTGCACACTGCTCCGAGACTCTTTTCGCTTTCTCCCTTCTGCTTTCTAGGGCCACCTCACAAACTACCTGCACCCAGCTCTTGTCTCAGGCTCCCTGTCATCCCACATGCGATAGAACTTTGGTCAGGATACAGGGCAAAACCCAACAACAGAAAATGGCAAAGTCAACGGTCCCTTGATCTCGGAGCTGGATGGGACTTCGGAAGCCCCTCTCCTCAGGAGCATGTTGTAGAAAGTGGTACTCAGCCTAGTGTCTACCTTGGCTGAGAAAGTGTGTTCACTTCTTGAAAACCAGGTAGTTGCACAGTGTCCATTGCGCGCCTGGTCCTGCCCTTCTCAGGCCCTGTTTCCCTGGTTCCTGGGAAGACTTCCCGCAGGTCTCCCATTCAGGGTGCTCAGTGACCATGTGCATATTAAAGGCCAGGGACCCCCAATGGTGGTATTAAACGCTCAAGGAGCAGCATCCCCCATGCTTCATTTTTATCTCCAGACATCCTTCAAAGCAAGAGGAAGCAGCTCTCCGGCTTTCCCTGTCACTTCTTAGGAGAAGAGACTGTCTTGCGGTGATGACAGAAGGAAACCGCACTGGACTGGGTGCTGTATTTCCTGTCTTGCCCAGAGCTGCTCTCCGCCCTCCCTCTCCCTGTTGGTGGGCACTGTTGTCTGGTCGGTCTCCCAGCTTTTGTGGGAGAACCAAACCTGCTGTGACTCCTGGGGTTGTCCTCATGCACGGGCTCAGCACGCCCCCCTGCACCCCCAGATTGGTGCCATCAGGGCCCTTCAGTCTGACCCCACACTTGGCTGCAGATTCTGACTGTGGACATTTCAGCTTATTTCTGGGAAGATTTCAGTTGAAAATCAGGTAGTTTTTTCATTTGGTTGGGGTCGTTTGAATTTGGTAGCCTGGGGGCCATCAGGTTCTACCAAGGGATTAACTGTGCTCGGGTTCTGATTGGGGATCACCTCTCACCCCAAGAGGTTTGAATCAGGTGGTGGGGAGGGTGGCTGTCCCAGCCCTCTGCTGCTCACCCTGGCTCTTCCCCATCGCCCCCCACGCCCAGCTGGGGTGCTCCCTGCTACACGCCTCCTGTAGACAGCCTGGGCGGGGCCCTATGGTTTCATGGCTCTGCCTAAGGAGGGCCTGCCCTGGGCTGCTTCCTGCCTTCTGAGCCCCCCAGAGGAAGGAGATGAGAGTGAAAGGAACGTGGACACAAGGATTTCTCTGCTTTTACCTTGTCTTTTACTGTTTGGGAACTGTTCTGGTGAAAGGTTTGGGAGGAGCGGAGGTGAGAAGCATCGTTTTCAGGCCCCTAATTTAGTATCATGTGGCTCTCTGTCCAAGTCAGGCTCCTTGTCCTGTTCTTGGGGATCTGTTTGTCGGTGTATCTCTGATATCGCTGCCTCCTTTGTCATGTGGTTATTTCTACAACCATCCTTTCTGTCCTTTTAAGCTGCTTGCAGGTGGGTATCAAGCCTTTTAAATTTTTTTTTCTTATGAGTAACTGCTTAGGACACGTGTAATACATGAATGGATCCTGGTTGGCTTAAAAGAAGTTGGGATGTCATTTATTCCTATGGTATCTGTTTTTCCCCCTCTCTGTACTTCACACAACGCATGGTTGCCTTGCTTACCCTGCAGCATTAATAGAAAATACGAATGTGCTTGCATCCATGGGGAACGGTTCCAGGGCTGGCTTGGACACAGCCTTCCTGGAGCCAGCCCCTTTCCGTGCTCTGGTTGGCTCTTGTGGGAGCCGTGACCCTTGGGGCCTGGCTGACCACATCCCCCAGCGACAGGGGCAGCGTCACAATGCTGAGGTTTGTCTCCATTTCTCCACGGGGCTCTTACATCTGAAAACAAGAGGCCTCATTTGCAAGGTGTCCTGGGTTCTTGGAAGTAGATATTAAGGCATGTGCTCATTAGTCTATTGGTCAGTCAGCAAATAGTATTTACAGAGAGCTGTCCACTTGCCAGACCCAGTGCCAGAGGCTGGGGATGTATTCGCGAACAAAACAGACACAGTTTTTGCTCCACGCAGTCCACAGTGCATTAAGCAAATTAGCAAGGGAGACACAGAAACATCAAACAAATTAGTATCAGGAAGAAAAGGTGTTATTTTGTGCCAAGCCAGAAGGTCTCAGAGCTCTGTCATGCTGTGACTGCAAACCGTGTCCCCCTAGCAGGGGTCCTCGGGCTTGGATTCAGACCCTCATTTTTCCAGAAGCAGTCCAGTCCCCACTATTTTGTCAGTTCTGGGATAGAGCCTTGGAGTTGCCCCAGAGCAGCTACAAAGCCCTTGGAACAGTACCGTTTAGCATGAGGGACTCCACCTGCCTCTGGCTCACTATGTGGGCACGCTGGCCCTCCTCTCTCATCATCTTTAAAATGAGGGCTGTGCTCTAAGTCCACGCTTCTCCAGGTGAGTTCCAGGGAGTACTACTCCCAGAACATATCCCGGGGAAAAGGATTATGATCAAATTAGTTTGGGAAACTGAATATTTTATATATATATATATATCTCCACATTTTTTATCTGCCTCTTCTAGTCATGGATCACATTAAAGGCCATGAGAAGTCTTAAAGTCTACAGTGTGGTCTAGCTTTGTGGAATGTAACCCTTTTCAAACTTCTGGACCTGGATTCTTTCTTCACATGGCTCCTGTTTTCCCGAGACTCTGAGACTCCACGAGGCTGCTGGGCCAGAGACCCGTGGCGGCCCCTTCTGCACTAGCACTCTGTAAACAGGGCTCTGGCGATGGATGCTGTGTGCTGGGGGCCAGCGGTGGTGTGGGACAGTGGCCCCAGCCTGGGTAGCATCAGGCACGCCTTCCTCCTTTGCCATTACCGTGCCTGTGTCCAAGGAGATGGCTGACAGAATATCTTGCAGCAGATTCCAGAGACATTTTATTTAAGACACTCACAGGTAGTGGCTATGCCTCAGAATCCACAAGTATTCTTAAATTGGCCTCGGAACCATCAGCCCCCAAAGCTGTCTGTCATGGGAAACTTGAGCAGTATGCAGAGTTGCATTAATAATTCAGCCGATAGCTTCTTCAGACCCAGGCCTTGCAGCCCGCAGGACGCACTCGTCTGGTGCCTCCAGAGATGTTCCGGGGAGAGTTCTGTGGTATGTTACAGATTTAGTGACTGCGGCAGCACTGCCTCTGTGCTCTCCTTGAATCCCCAGGGCCTTATCAGTCAGAGGAGGGAAGATGGATACAGGTTCACCCCACTCTAGTTTATTGTCCAGCCCAGAGCGGGTGGGCTGGCTGACAGTGAGGGGCTGGGGAGTGGACACCAGCAGCAGGCTTCAGGCACGCTCCTTCTGCAGAGGTGGGAAGGGGCTTGTTCCCTGTGAAGGGTGGGTGGGCTCTGTCCACTCCTTCCTCTCTATAGCATCTCCAGCTGTTCAGGAAAAAATTACATAGGATCTTTATTTTTTGCAAGTTAGAGGTACCTAAAAATATTGGTTGAATTAGTCCTAGCTGATTTGATCTGAGTCGCATTCCCATTTAGTAGAATTATAGAATGTCACAGCTGCATAGGAACATGGAAATCATCTCGCCCAGCTCCTTCATTTTTCAGTGTAGGAAAGTACCTCTCTCAGGGTCACCCAGCTGGTTTGTTGCAGAGCCAGGTGGGTACCCAGGCCTCCTGGTTCATAGCCCCATGTCCTTTCCTGCCTGTCACACCCTGCTCTGAGCACAGGGAGCACAGCATCCTTCTTGGGGTGCTGCAAGCAGTCCTGGGTCAGTGGTCTAGGACAATAAATGCTCTTTTCCTTCTCCAGCCTGTGATGCCAAGGGTAGCACATGCGTCACGCTGATGGGGTTGTGAGGCGGGTTTCGTCGATAATGTGCAAGTAAAAGAGCCTGGGCTTCCTCCCTCCTCCTTTCACCTTCCCTGCTAATTTGTGGTGATTAATGCTGGCTGTCACCTCTTCAAGTCCCCTCTCTCCTTGCTGTGGACTTGAGCCTGGGTACTCAGGGAAACCAGGGCCTTGGGAATCAGACCTTCACATCCTCTTGTAGGTTCTGCTGGGCCTGGCTATGGAGTGCTCAGACATAGGCACTTTCTGGCTAGATACTGAGCTGGTTTTTCCACCTTCCCACGAGGCTGGAGAGAAGGGGTGGGGGAGATCAGAGCTTATCTTTCCCATCTGCATGTGGGTGGCGGCTGGAGTTTCTTGTGATAGCTCAGTGCTAGCAGTGCCTTGAGAGGTAACAGCACCCATGATTTATAGATGAGGACATCAGTCCTGCAGAGAGGGTAGCCTTTGCCCAAGGTTGCGGGGGCAGTTAATGGCAGAGCTGGGATGAAGCATAGGCTGCTAGATGCCCCTTTCCACGTTCTTCCTGCACTCTCAGCTGTAGGCCTGCAGCCTTTCTACCTTGGGGTGTCCTGTGTAGGATGAGTATGTCTCATAGCCCCAAGCCCAGTGGTTAGAAAGGACAGAGTAAGTTTAGAAAGCAGAGGACACCCTGGCCAATGGGGGTTTTACACTGAGCTCTGGGGACAGATAAGATGGAAAAGGTGGTCGGGTCTGGGCAGCCAAGAGCCTCAGGCTCTTGTGCAGAGGATCTGTGTTCTACAGAGATCTCTGGGCAGTGTGAGGGCCATTAGGAGGTAAAGGAGCAGAGATGGGGGTGAGTCTGGGATCTCGGGTGCTGCTCTCCATCCATTCTGGATGCAGGGACCCAGACTTCCTTCACTTTGGAGCCCCTTCTCTCCTAACCTTTCTTTTTCTTTGAATTTCAAGCTGAAGCAGTACTTGGCCAGATTTCTGGGTAGAAGGTTGACCACATCCTCAGGTGGAAAGATAGATATCTTGGCTGGCTTGGCAGCCTAGACTCCCTGGGTGACTCCAGGTCCCCCATGTAGCTCAGTGAGACTTACAATAAGTGCAGAGCCTCTAAGGGTAGGCTGTTAGCTGAGGTGACGAAGCCGTGGTTGCCAGGTGTTGGGAACACAGGGGAAGGGGCTTAAGGAGGAGGCAGTGGCAGCCCAGACATAGCTCTTGAGCACCCTGCTTCAGCCTCGGCCATCTGCTAATCTGCAACACATGCAACCCTGCCTATGAGCCAGAGAAGAAGGGAGACTGCTGAGGCCCCATTTATTTAGGTGCATCCTGTGTCAGGCATTGTGCTGAGCCCTTTCTTGAGGTGTTATGCAATCCTCCTGGCAATCTTATAAAGTCGTTATTAATATTACCCCCATTTTCTAGGTGAGAAAAGTAAGGCACGGATTGTGCACATGGTTGCTCAAGGCCAACCTCAAAGCCAGGAGGTTGTGGAGCCAGGATTCCACATACAGTCGAAGGTTTTCCCCCAGGCTCTTCCCCTCTATGGTCCAAGCTGGGACATCTGTGCAGCAGAGATGCAGCAGTACTATTTGTGGCAGGGACACCCCGGGAGGATGGGACAGCTGCAGCACCAGGGCGGACGGTCGAGGTCCCTTTGCTGGATGTCTTGGTGCTGCCCTTCTCTGAGCAGACGATCCCCTCCCTGTGGCCTCGATGTAGGCCCGGGAAGACAGGCTGGAAATCTAAGCTTTTCATTTTCAGAGAGAAAAGAGAGAGTGAGCAAGCACGTGAATTTTGACTGGAATCTGATCCTGGAGAAATGCAGCAAGTGCCCCAGTCATCCTGCAGACCCAGTGGGAACCTCCTGCTCAAGAGGAGCGTGGAGCCAGAGCCCGCACCCCACGGGCCCCGTTCCTGACCTTTCTGCCTGCCTTCCCTCTTGCAGCCTTGTTGTTTCAACTGCTCCAAGCAGGCTTACCAGCTATTGTTCTTGGAAGCCTTTCTGTGATCTTAGGAACTTTGAGAAGAGAACAAACAGCTAGGAAAACACAGAGTAGTTAAAAAAATGTTTGTGATATTTTGTGTGCCGTGTGGAACAACAGGGTCATTCGGGAGACTCAGCGTGGTTCCGGGGGAGTGGGGTGAAGAGGCCCCGTTAGGCCCCCTCTCCTTTGGGAGCATCCCGCTGGTTGGTGTGGAATGTCCTTGGAGCAAGCTCCCCAGTGTGAGACTCCTCCTCTGTGCGCAGGGCCTGGCCTAGGGACTTGTTGACACTCGCAATCACCCTACATTCTCACTCGGTTTCTATTCTTTTCATCTTGTTGGGCAAAGTGTCTCAGTGTTATCACCCAGACATAATAGTTTCATTCTAGTTACTAGCTAGACAGTCTTTTAGTGCATATCTTCAATTGCCTATCCTCAGCAGGCATAATAAAGTCATACTCGTATAGCAGTCCATGGTGGACACAGTAATTTCCTTTAATGGGTCTTTATTTCTGTTTCATTATATAGACGCTATCTCCGTCTTATCAAAGGCAAAACAGAGGTCTGAAGCAGGAAAGTGACCCACCCAGTGTTGCTCACCTAATAACTAACAGTCTCAATGAACACAGAGCTACTAAGATCGCTCCTTCAAGGAATTATATCTTGAAAGCGTACTGACGTGGCTTTTTTGGAAATTAAAGAACATTTTGGACCTGTTGTTGTCTTTATCCTTGAAAGCTACTTCTAGGGTGGGGGCTCCTAAACTCTAGTCCCAGATCTCTCTACTTCTGAATTGGCTGATTTCTCCCTTTGTAGCCCCTGGAGTGTGCCCTGGGGGCCTGGGCCCTGGCCCAGGACCCCGCAGCAAGCCAGTGAAGTCTGGCCTGCCCAGGACCCCCACCACAGCCCGCAGCCCCTCAGTAGGGGATTGTAAGCCAGCCAAGGTGCTCATTTGCCTTCTTAGGGACACACAGCTTAATTGCATCTTCCCTTTCTTTGTACCGTGTTCATGTCTGGTTTAATCTGTGCAGTATTTACGGGTAAGCTGTGGCCAGACAAGCACAGTGCAATGCGGCTGCAGCTAAGTGTGGAAGCTGGGTGGGAGCCATTTGTGTTGGAACGCCAGTGGTGGGCTTCTTCCACCTTCTTCTGAGGATGGCTCGGGGAAACTGCAAGGGCCTCTGCAACTGCCTTCCCCCCATCCTGCTCCATCTCCCCTTCAGATTGCTTCTGAGAGATCATGCACATTCGATCCCGTCGGCGGCTTACACGTGTGAGTCTTTGCCTGAATCCTGTCTGAGTCCTCATGTTTCACTGGAGGAATAACAACTTGACCTGCCATCAGGAAATTCCTGAGATGTATGCTCAGCACCAGTCAAAAGCAACTGGGGATGTTTAGGCAAGATAAGAGAAAGCCTGTGGGGCCATTATCACTGTCTTCATGGGAGAGAGGAAATGTGCTTGTTCTTTGTGCCTCCGGTGGGTAGAACGTAAACCAGACAGTAGAAACTTTAATGGGGTGAAATTCAGCACCATGTAAAAAAGAGCTCACATTTTCCAGGAGGTATGGTTTTCAGGAAGTAGAATACGTTGTCCCGAGCAGAGTGAATGTTCTTTCCGTGGAAATACGCATTTCTTTGAGGACATGGGTCCAGGGAATGGCAACCCAGCCCTGCGTGGGGAGTGAGATGACCATTTCCCCACTCACCTGTTGGCCTATGATCGCATGCTCCAGAGGGTCCTTTAGGGACAACTACCCACAGGACCGAGCCAGCCCAGAGCGGGGCCCTGGAGAGGCACCTCCCTCCCCTTCTGGTCTTAGCCTTACTTCTCTTGGTGATGATGGTAGTGGTAGCAACGAGGGCCCATCAGTGATTTGAAGAAGGGCGGCGTTTGAGTGCAGCATGCTTTTTTATGACTGGTGGATATTCTCATGCTGGCTTCTTGAGAGAGGAGAGAATGCGGAGCGTCTCCTAACAGATCCGCACCTTGCAGGCAGTGGGAGAGCTCGCTGCAGACAGCAGCGTGGCAGAGCGGCAGGGCTGCCCTTCCCGCAGGCTTGATTGGAAGCGTGTGCTGGGGGAAAGAAGGACTCCCTAAATCGTGACCTTTTCACTATTCATTGTTCATTATTTATCAGTGCAAACGTGTGTGTGTGTGTGAGAGAGAGAGAGAGAAAGACAAAAGCTTTATTTTGTTTCTCTCCAAGCTCCACAATAAATAACTTATTCTAACCATTTGGAGTCTTTCCATACTTTTATATATGCTTATAAAAATTACACGGTTACACACATAGCCGTAAATGCATATATACGTGCATGAGATTTTTAAAAAGTAATTGTTTTACAAAAATGGGATCATATTAATCACATTTACTGTACACTACTCTTCTGGCTCTTCAGTACTTCGTAGAAAACTTGCTCCAAGTCAACTGGTAAGCCTCTTCACTCCTTCTTTTTATTCCACAGAAAAGAGGGTCTGTATTTCATGCAATTAATCTTATGTTGGTGGGCATTCACCTTGTCTCTAGCTTTTTTATTCATAAATAACTACCTCTGTGAACATCCGTAAACATCCTCGTACATGTGTGTGTCCTTATGAACTACGGCTTTTATTTCCCAGAGATACGTTCTCAAGAGGGAGGGTGCTGAATTGAAGGGCATGGTATTTTTATTTTTGATCATTGTTTCCAGATTGTTTGCCAAAGAAACTACAGTTCTCACTTCCGCTAGCAGTGGGTGAACATACCTGTCCCCTGTCCCCACAGCAGTATTTTATTTCCATGTTAGTGGTGATGCATAGACTGTAATACCTCATTGCTACTTTGATTTCAATTTCTCTGACTCCTGTTGAGTCCGAGCATCCTTTCACATGATTATCTGCCAATTGCATTACTCTCCCATGAATTACCTGTCCATATCCTTAGCCTGTTTGTCTCCTAGGATCCCAGGGCGAAGGGACCCACAGGACTGTGGGTCAGCCAGCAAGCCAAGGGTGTTTCTCCATAATAGCCCTCACCTGCTTCCGTTGACAGTGGGCTCTCAGTTCCCTCTCCTCCCCTCCCTTCTCTTCCATCTCCCTCTCCTCTTGGCACAGGTTTTAGAGCCCACAGCAATTAGAAATTAAATAATTTACTCCCCAGGGTCCCAGGGTAGGGGTGAGGGAAAGCAGAAAATGAAGCTATAAGCTGGTGAGAGCTGACAGGCTGGTGTGTGGGTTGGTGGCTACTTCTCCCTTGTGTGGTTCTCGGCAAGTTCCTTAACTTCTTGCTGATGTGAAATCTGCATCTGTGAAATAGGGAACAGACCCTGGACAGAGGGACACTTGGTTGTGCATCTGTAAGTAGTTCAGATGTTGACTGATGTTTATGAAGCTTAAAGTCTGGCTACTCACAGTGTGGTCAGACCCCACCCCAGACCTACTGAATTAGAATCTGCATCTTAATGAGACCCCCACACCAAGTGACTCAGGTGCACATTAAGGTTGGAGAAGCACTGGCTTAAGGCATGCTAACTAGAGTGGTGAGAAAAACATCTAGTAGAACTTGCCCAGAAATGTTGCTGTAATGGTGAATTTTGAGATGTATCAATAAATCCCATATGTATGGATAGGACAGCTCACGTTAGCACAAGTTCTTGTTGCTTGAACTTGAGGTCTCTTAGTGCATGTCATCTAACAGGAATACAGCACCCCTCTGCCTTGGTGACAGGCATACCTCAATTTAAGAAAACTCAGCATGCCGAAATCCAGTTGGTTCCTCCCCTCACTGACCTTGCGGTCACACCAGGCCCACACTAATAAACAGCCCGCTGCAGCCGTGGCAGACACTTGATGATTCAGCTGCCTCGGCTCTTGGCTCCCTGCCTTCTCTTGTGCTCCCAGCTCCTCCTCAGCAGCCCTGTCACCTGGCTTCACCCTTTCTCCTTTGAGCCCGGCTATGGCCTCAACATCTCCAGTTTTCACACTAAACTTCCCCCATCAGACCCTCTCACCCTCTGAGTAAACACCACTAGTCACCTTCTGGAGCCCTGGCATTGACCCACCTGGCCCTCCATCGCACCTCAACCCCTGCCTGCACTCGGCCGTGCTCCCCATGCCCTCTCCCCTCTGTCTTAGCTGTGAGATGAGAACGCACAGGGCCTCGCTTCAGAGCTGCACGGGGAACTTACCGGCCCACACTTGACGAGTCTGTGGTGCTCCTTGAAATAGCAGTGCTCCCTGGAGCACTTCTCCTGTGGCTCCTGGGGCTTTCAAGCTTGCTTGGGTTATCCAGATGGCTTATCAACCAGGGCCTAGTGCAGAAAACAGAACCCTAGGGCTTAAGCAGAAGGGGTTTAATGTTGGGAACTGGGGGCTACAACATGGTTGGTGGGAGCTGAAGGGCAGCTTCTAGACTGGGCCTTTGGAACGACTTCCAGATTGTACAGAAGTCGTGCCTCACAACTATTTCTGGACTGTCCAAGGAAGCTGAAGTATGGACAACCTAAGTTGAGGTCCACAGACTACAGAGTTCAGACAAAAAGTGGCCCTCAGAGCCCTTACGTTTTTTGATACCCAGGAGGCTACAGCATGATGTCTGGGATCAAGGTGACCATGACCTCTTAGTCAGCAGTGACATCCAGATACTGCATTCTCTCCCCCACATCTCATGTCTGTTTAATTGACAGAGTTCCATTCTCAACAGGAGGAGGATGAAAGGAAGGTTTGCGGGGAGCCAGCCACACATCTACCTGGGATAGGTAGGATTTTGACAGGTGGATTCTGGTGAGGGTGTTCTGCACTCACACCCGCGGCCCCACCCCGCCCAAGGGAGCGGCTCCTCTCCAGCCTGGCCTTCCGCCCCTTCGGCCGGCCCGTGGCCACCCCCTTGATGGAGCAAGTCCGTCCTTCCCCACAGACGTGGTGCCACAGCTCCAGCGAGGACACGGTGCTGTCCCTTCACGTTGCTCTGCTTTCCTAAGCCCAGAAAAGACCTTGCTGCCTTCCCAAGTGCTCCAAAACTTTGTATTATTATTTTTACTTTGTTTTACCTGATTCCAGAATAAGCTGGGTAGGGAGTCACAAAGGACGGCAGGACTCAGTCTTGCCGGCTTCAACCTTAGACGGTGTTTGTTTTGGGTTATTGGGATTTCATGTCCAGCCCTGGTCTTCGTTATTCAGCACATAAGGGGGTGTTCTCTCAGCACTATAATTAGCAGGAACTTTTCCTTGCTTATGCCATGGTTGTGTAACATGACTGCGTACGGGCTTTGCAGGGACAATGTGTTTCAGGTGTTAGGGAAATGACAATGATTTGGGTCTCAAGGGGCTCATGGGAGGGCTCTCAGTTCGAGGGTTTGGGGATCTGTTCGGGAGGGGGTGGCTGCTGCACTGGCCAGGTGTTCAGAATGGAGACGGTAAGGGTTGACTTGTAATGGGGGAAATGGGGTTCAGGAGCTCTCACATGCCTTGGGCAGGGCACCTCTTCTGGGTGCGGCAGTCAGAGTCCTCTCGGTCTCCTGCTTAGATCCTGGCACAGGGCTTTATGCAGAGGAGGTGCTCCAAATGGTTTATTTATGCCGTGGAATAAAATGGAAAGAGATTGAATGCAGGTTAGAATCAGGAGGCTCGTAATTCTCAGGGTCTTGCAGCCCTCCAGGAAGGAGTCGCTCCTTGGGGTCTCAGGCCCTCAGTTTTGGGGGAAGCAAATCAGGGCCACTTGTTCAGGGCTCCATGTGGAGGACAGAGAAGGTGGCTGCCCCCGGGGCTTTCCTGGAGAGCATGCAGAATGGGGCACAGTTTTCACAAGATGGTAAGTTCCCACCAACACAGTGCAGAACCCAGAGGTGGTTCTCCAGCCGATCGTCATCCAGCTGCTTAACTGACTCTAGAATACATTCTGAATTTTGATCCCTGGGGCATGGCATTCAAGGCCATTGTGACGGGCTCGGTAGGCTTCAGCCACATTGGACGCGCACGGTCCCCTGATGCCGTGCCAAGCACTCTCGTTGTTTGTGCTGCCCCTGCCACCCAGGGCGTTTCTCTTCACCCATCTCCCCACCTTGGGAAATCCTTGGCGGCCAATGGCCTTATGCCTTCTTCGTAGCACCTCTTGACCACCAGCCATAGGAGCTCCCTCTCATCCTATCTCAGTACCCAGAACACTTTTCTCTCCTGACCAGCACCCCTTTCTGCTCCTTAGTTAGTCCTGTGGATCCTGTGTAGGCCTCTCTCCCAGCCAGCTCTGTATTCTCAGAGTAAGTGTCAACACACATATGTGGAGTGAATGATGAAAAAGTGAAGCAAAACCCATAAAACAGAGGGGAAATCCCAAACCAGTTAAACAGAAAAGAGAACAGATCCTGACAGAAAAGGGCAGCCTAGCACTGTGGCTAAGCCCCTGGGTGCTAGGTGCACACCACCTGGGTTTGGTCCTGGCTCTACCACTGAACAGCTCTGTGACCTTAGGCAAGCCACTTAACCTTTCTGTGCCATATTCCATGCTTCTCTGTGTGTGTGGGGGGGTGGGGAGTGGATATGTAAATATAAGACCTCATTTGGTCACCAAATAACAGTTTCCTCATCTGTTAAGTAGGATAAGGATAATACCTACCTCATGGCTATTGTGAGAATTCAACTATTTTAGGGTGTATAAAGTTCTTAGAGCAGTGCCTGGCACCTAGTAAGTATTCATCTATACTAATACCCCACCCTCCCCCTAATGAACTTTCAGAACTTCCTTACTTGCTTGTCAGAAGACAGCTGCAGAAGTTGGGGGTTTTCTGAGCTCTCACTGGATATCTTCCTTTTAAAAAAAACCCCCACAGTTGTGGCCCAGTCAGATGGAGACTTTTCCCTGAGATGCTCCATCCTTCCAATGGAAGAGGAGAAGGGCAGAAAGTCCCACTGACCAACACCAGCTGTGGCCAGGATCTGTACAAGGGCTACTCGTACAAAATGCTGTTTAATCTTCACAAAGGCCTCCAACTGCGTATTCTCATTCCTATTCCTTACAGGAAGCTAGAGCTCAAAGACGACCAGCAAGTGGCCAAGATGACACAGCTAGTTAGTCAGCGGCTACTGCTGAAACGTAGATCAGACTCCAACACCTGCGTTCTCCTGGGTGCTTCACGTGGCTCCTCTGCTGCCTGGGGAGATGAGTGTCTACATAGTCCCCACAGGGGCCGGTGGGTGCGTCAGCCCTGCCCCATGTCGCCTCATAGGCGTCAGGAGTGAGAAGAGTAGATTGTGTGGGCAGATCTTCCGGGGCCTTGAAAACCCACAAGCAGCCAGTAAACCAGTGTTTAGCAGCTGTCCGGTGTTTAGCTGTAATAGTCCACAGAACCCAACCTGGATTTGTGGAGCCTTTTGCCAAGATGTCACTGTGGTGTCAGCAAGCCTTGTTTTGTTTGTCTAGTCTGTGGATTCTCTTCTTGGTTAGAAATGGTCTTGTGGTTTTAAGAATAATTGTAACCATCTTTTTCTCACTTTGGCTGATGTGGTATACCAACTTACTGATTGATATTATTAGCAACCATATTATTTGCACAATATTTATGCAGTGATAGGAATGCCAAGTAAACTGTACAAGAAATGAGTTCCTAAGGCATTTATAGCCCATCTTAATGTCCACTTTGCATATATACTATGCACGCTCTACTGGAAGCAAGCTTCCATCATTGGGGTGAACAAATGATATGTTATATTTACAGATTCCTCCCCCAACCCCAGGATGCATGGGAAAAAGACACCTTACCTCTATGTTAAGTCTTTAAGTTGAGTTTAGATTTTTGAAAATTCTATCCTGTTATAACAGGTAGTACAGCCTTAAGTCTCTCTGAGGTCGGCATATATTGGAAGCCCATCTTGCAGCGTTACTAGCTTGAAGGCAGCAGAATTCAGAGAGATGATGTATGATTAAAAGACTACCAAGGGTGGTAGGTAGAGTTGGCACAATGGTGTTCAAACTTGATCACAATGTATGTCCCTTATCTACTGCATATGGCTGTCACAATGACAGGCACATCTCCTTCATAAGGACTATTGGGTGCCATCCTACACCTGCACCCTGGAGAATTGTCCTAGCCAGAGGGAGTGCAAAGAGCCCACCGGTAAGTCAGCGCAGCCCAGCCCCCCCTCCTCCCTTTCTCCTTCCCTCCCCACCCCCACCTTTCACTTCTCCCTCCACATGGGTTTTATTGTGTGTCCCCGCCACCCCCCCGCCAATTTCATATGTTGAAGTCCTAACCACCAGTATCTCAGAATAAGACCTTATTTAGAAACAGGGTCATTGCAGATGTTACCACTTAGGGTGAGCCCTAGTCCAAAATAATTGGTGTCCTTATAAAAAGGAGAAATTTGGACACAGACACACTCACACAAGAAGACCGTGTGAAGGCACAGATCAGACTTTGCTTGTGGGAGCTAAGGAATGCCAAAGATTGCCAGCAACACACAACCCTCACCCCACCTCTGCACCCAGGCCCCACTCTCGCTTGGGAGAACCAGGCCTGGTCATTGGAACTTTTTCACAGTCTGTTCCTTGAGGTGATCCAGGTGAACAGGAACTTTTTACGAATAGTTGTAATGAAGGTGACTGCTGGGGTGTTGGTTTCTCATGTGTAAATACCACGCACATACCTTCCTTTTAAAAGTTGTGCTCCTGTTCAAGGATGGGGATCTGCAAAAACAGAAGGGATCTGGTGTGGTGCAGCAAGTGTGAGTTTGGGGGCAGATGGAGTGGTGTGATTGAAAATCCTGACTGTGCCATTTTCTAGTTACTTCACTTCCCTGAGACTTTGCTGCCTTAATGATATATTAAAATAATAATAATACTTTGAGGTTGTAAGGGCTAAAGAGAATACAGGTAAAGCTCTGAGCATGGTACTTGACTCACAAAATGATAGCTGCCTTAATTATTATTATTAATAAACTTTGTGGGAAATGACTTTAACAGTAGCATGTTACAGAGGACAATCCTTGGATTTGCTTTTCCTATGCTGAAATACCCCAAATTCTACGTGTGTGTGTGTGTGTGTGTGTGTGTGTATGTGTGTGTGTGAGAGAGAGAGAGAGATTGAGATTAAGTTATATGTAAGTATTGTTCTTTATGGTTTATAGAGTTTTCCAGCTTTTAAAAATTTTGAATATACATTTTACATACAAGAAATTAATTTTTTTGTAAAGGGGAAATATATTACTAAGCCTCAAATGAGTAAGACAAGCTTTAGATTCAGCAATTTGATAATAGTTGCAAGTTCTTAAGTAAAGTTCCAATTATGTCTAGCTTTAGGATTTCTTTGTATCTTGCTCAGATTTCATGTTTTTGTAAATATAGTGTCTTGCATTTCTAATTAATGTTTAAACCTGGTTGGTTTTAATATGCAGTCATATTGGATGGAGGAGCAATTAATGTGGTTGGCCCAGCCCAGAACAGGGACTTGGAGACACGTTACCCAGGGCTGCCTCTGCAAATCACCCATGGGAAGTGGTGTGAGGAGAGCTGCTAAAACCAGACCGGTTGGCTAGTGATGTTTTCACCTTTACCTCAAGTGTGGCATGGTTCGACTGAGTGAGAGGGGCATAGCCTTGGAGTTGTGTCATCCAGCTAGGATTGTTTTGCTTATTGTGTGCACAGGGACCTCCCCAGCATTAGCAGGCAGCCAGCCACGAAAGAAGGGTCCCGCTGTGCAGGAAGCCATGGCTGGTGGTGATTGCTCTGTGCTCCATTTCCATTTTCCTCATTTAAGATGTGAGGTAGCCATCTCTGCCATACCTGCCTCCTGAGACTGAGGGCTAAACACTGAATGGGCTTAATCGTCACTTCAAGATGGGAGACACTGCGAATGGGATAATGGTGGAGAGAATACAGCTTGCTGTTGTTAATTTTGCTCCCCCTGCCCCGTGCCCGCCTTTTTTGAAAGGGGTTTGGAGGCAGCTTTTGGTCTTGTTGGAATGGAGCTCTAAATGGAAGGTTGTTTTAGGCGAAAGAAAACAAATGCTCTCTGCACAAAGCAAAGTGGGGAGGTGCCTCTGTGTGTTTGGGATTTATTTTTATTTTCTAATCTTGTTAGCAACAGAAAAAGACTTCAAGGAGCCTCTGATTTTATTACCATCCAGAGACAGTTTATCCACTGTCTGTGGGATCCCTGACCAGATATCCAGGGCTCCAAGTACCTTCTTCCTCCCCGCCTCCCTCAAGGAAGGCTTGGTGAATTCCGCGGAGGCCTAGGAGGGGTAAGTGCTCACGGTCAGGTTCTGTCTCATTTCTGGGTGGGGGCTGTCCGGCCTGTTGGTTACTGAGGGATAGTGCATTATATCCTGGGGAGGAAGTGGCAGTGGGAAAGCACTGGTGAAAGACAGAGGGAAAGAAGACTTGGTGCCTGTTAACTCCAGGCTAAGAGCACCCCAGACCTGCCTCTCCTCCTACCTCGTGCAGTTTCCCACCTCGCCAGCAGGGGTCTCGCCTGCGTCACAGGGCTGCATGCAGGTGGGACAACCTTCTCTGCACTCTTTGCGGTTTAGAATCACTGAACTCCGGAACGTTCCAGCCTAATGAGATTTAGACTCCATTTCGAGGCTCTGAGAGAAGAAGTGCCAAATCCCTAGAGAGAGGGTGTGTTTGGAAGCAGGCTGGGACCAGAACCTTCTTGGGGTAGGATGGGGGTGCAGAATAAAGGAAGAGCATCTCTCCATCATGAACGTTACTGAATGATGGAATGAAAGTATATTTGGCTTCCACAAAGAGATTTTTATCATTTTTTTCTCGAAGTGATAATATAATTTTATTGATCAATTATCATTTTATCAGTGACAAGTTGGACACTCTGACATAAAGAGCCCACATGTAATTTAAAGCATTCCTTTTTACATAGGAATCAACATCTATGGAGTTCAAAATCAATAGTTAAATGCTAAACAACAGTGAAATGCTGCCCGAAATTAATCAGCAGTTCTCACACTAGTTAAAATGTAAATACTCTGGGAAAAGTTAAGGCTTTAAGCTTAAGAAGAAGTAATTAATGATGATAAGGTTAGCAAAGGTGGAAGAACAGGAGGTGTAACTTTAAATGCTGGTAACAATTGGCAGTGTCACCAAGAAAGGGAAAAGGAAGCCCAGTGCTACTTGGAGTACCTTGGTTTCCTCACCGACCCCTCCGACCTTAGTGGATGGTTGGAACAGGTCTCCAGATCATTGCTTGGTGGCCTGTGGGTGTACAGGGAGGTGTGCATTTGGCTGGAGCATCCAGGGGTGGCCTACGGCTTCTGGGGGAGTCTCAGCTGCTCACACCACAAAGCAGCACAGGGAGCACATCCTCTCAAAGTGGCCACATTGCCCCGACGAGCAGGGCCCTTAGAGCAGTGGTTCTCAACCTTCCTAATGCCGCGACCCTTTAACACAGTTCCTCATGTTGTGGTGACCCCCAACCATAAAATTATTGGTAGCTGCTCTCTACGTGTGTGACTGGTCCGCATAAGTACATGATGTGTTTTCCGATGGTCTTAGGTGACCCCTGTGAAAGGGTCATTCGACCCCCAAAGGGGTCGCGACCCACAGTTTGAGAACCGCTGCCTTAGATTAATTTAAGGGCTTAATTTCCTTTGCTGCTTTTTATAAAAACTGTTAAGTAAACCACTCTTGAGCCATTAACCTTTAAAGGCTGTGTGTTGTTAAAGGATGATTTCTTATTATGTCATGGTTTTCTGCCCCATCGAATTCATTTCGAACACATAGAGCAGAAATTTAAATGGAAATCCACTAAATAATTTTGTGTGTGAGCCTCCCTACTGGGGATCATGTGGCATTTGGCCATTGGGCTTAGATCAAATACAATAATATGGTATCTACATATGACTGTGCTTTTCAAACTCCGGTAAATATCCTAGGGACCCCTGTGCTTGGGGAGTATTTGGGGTCCCCCAGCTCACAGGATAAACATCTGCACCTCCTGAAGAGTCAGTTTTACTCATATATTCAGCAAGGGGAGATTGGTATGTTAACACATATATTATAGAGTAGACTATTAAAGTTTTATAAGTCTTTGAGATAAGACACAATTTTACATGCTTGGCACCAGCTGTGTCCCAGGTCCCATCCACACTTTATCCTTTCCCTGGAGGAAGTTTTAGAAGCCCTGGTCAGTAAGTAGTCTTCGTGATACTACCATTTTATCATTCTTATAGTAACTATTTTATCATGAACTAAAAGTTTGAGACAAAAAGGGAATATTTAGTTGTACCTGTGAGTGCAAGGAAAGTAATACAGATTATTTAGTCGTTCCTAAATGTCAGTGCAGCCACATCACAACCTCCCAGGGAAGCTTTCAAAACGCAGATTCCTAGGTCTTCTCTGAGGGGGATTTTTTCCTATTGGTCTGGAGCAGGGCCTTGGAATCTATATTTTGGACATGAACCCACAGTGATTGTGGCCTGTAGCTAGATTTGGGGACCAAAGAACCAAATAGTTTATTCTGACTAGATGTAGAGAAAGGGGCTGTAGACTGATATTCCACAGACCAGGTGGAAGAATGGATTTTGTTTTTCCTGTGGCATTTTTTTGTTAATGTTTATTAGCTGCCAGCATTTAAAATCAGGATATTTAATAGGTTTCCTTTAAAATTCAGAAGTCTGGACCATACCAGACCTGCCTTCTCTCGAAGACCCATGGCCTGAGCTGAGCAGTGGCGGCCTGTTTTGAAGGCCCCTGCTTGCTGGGTCTCTACAACCTGGGTGTTGACTCCTGCCCCTGCCCCTACCCCGGTACATTAATGCCTGGATCTCTAGCACTGAAGGTTTTGACCCCCACTTAGTGAACCTGTCACACATCATGTTCTTCAGTCGAACGTGAACAGCTGAGTCACAGCAGCCTTTTCCGGTGAGCAGCAGGCATGGAGTGCTGCCCCCACTCGCCCTCTCCTGCTCTCAAGAGAACCCCTCACCTGTGTTTCCACCTGAAAAGTGAATCATTTTAGAGAAAAGGACTTCAACCGAGGAGTTACTGGGACTCAGAATCATCACTTCTGCTTATCTTTCAGTCACTTTCCCATGCTGCTGTAACTCTCTAGCAAGCCACAATTTTCTCCTCTGGGCCTGCCCTCCTACAACACACACACATGCAGACACACATGCGCGCACGCATGCCAGGCACGCACAGGCACATGTATGCAGGGATCACTCTTCCCTGGGCCTGCCCTCCTACAACACACGCACATGCAGACACACATGCGCGCACGCATGCCAGGCACGCACAGGCACATGTATGCAGGGTTCACTCTTCCCTGGGCCTGCCCTCCTACAACACACGCACATGCAGACACACATGCGCGCACGCATGCCAGGCACGCACAGGCACATGTATGCAGGGTTCACTCTTCCCTGGGCCTGCCCTCCTACAACACACGCACATGCAGACACACATGCGCGCACGCATGCCAGGTACGCACAGGCACGTGTATGCAGGGATCACTCACGGCCCTCCCAGTGGGAAGGCCAACCCGAGTGCCCTTGCTGACCCATCATGGTCATGGGTGTGAGCGCCCCTTTTCATTTCACCAGTGGTTCCATTCTAAACTCTAGATCCATCTGTGTTTAATGTATAAAAAGCAGCCCAGTCACCATTAGGAGATAGTTTTTGAGGGTTTATTTTTGTTGTTTTGCTGAGAAATGATTGACATAGATCACTGTCTAAATTTAAGGTGTACAGCACGATGGTTAGATTTACATGTAGAATTGTGCAGTGATTACCACAGTAGGTTTCATTAACATCCATTATCTCATATAGATACAATAAAGACAAAAGAAAAAAATTTTCTCCCTGTAATGAGAAGGAGATTTTTTTTTTCTTTTTTTTTTAGGAAAATGCATTTAGAATTCCAAAGAAGACTTGATGCAATGACCTGGGGCATCACACTTCTGGGCGCTTGTTGGGAGGCGGTGTGTGAGCACGTGGTTTGGCAGCCGTGTTAGGCACCGGCAGCTGGTGCTGACCCTGCCCAGCAATCAGAAGTGTGGCCCTGCTCGTGTTTTCTTCTGTGCCAGTGCAGGGGCTCTCTTTATTCCATGAGGTCATAGACACCATGTGGATTGGTCACTTGACAGGATGGTGTTGTTTCTCTATTTTAAAAAATTGAAAAGAATTTTTTTTATTTGCCCAAGTCCTGAGTCCCAGTTCTCCTGCCTCGTGTCTTCCCCTTGGTGGACTCTGAAGGTCTCACAGAGCATGCCTCTTCTCTCATGTCTCTGAATCTCGGGAAAGGCACAGAATTGTGAATGTTGATCACCTTTAAAAGCCTGTAAAAGGCAAAGAACATTTTCCTTCTTAAATTTAACCCCCTCCCTTTCCTTCCCTGGAATGATTCTTTCTGGGCCCCGAGCATGTACAGCTTAGGCCCAGATGGCCCCTAACAATTCCAGAAATGGTGAATATGGGCACTGAATGGGTCAGCGTTTCTGTATTCCTCCTTTTCTTGCAACTAAACCACTAGATGATCGGCATTGAGGCCAGTCATGGGGCCCTGTCGTGGGGCCCCAGATGCCAGGCTCTTACCCTGACATTTCTCTGTAGGCTCCTTAATCACATCTGCCCACTGCCTGCAGCACCGATGGTCACTGGCATTGGCCCTGCTCTTTACCTCAGGTACCAGCTTTTCATTCCTTAGCGATGGGAGAAGGGCAAAACCAGAAAACATTCATTCTAACCTCACTGTTAGAAAAATATACCATTAGACGTGCCAGATGTATTTTTTTGACACACCCTAATTTTATATATTATTTCATCTTAAAGGGCCAGGTATTCTCATTTTCATTCAGAAAATATGTTCCTCAGAGATATAGGTATAACCACCATGTTTTACTCAAATCTCACTGAAATGTGTAGTGTACAAATAGTGGGGCTAATTAATGTTTGAAAAGTATTTACTTAAAGCAGATAGAAGTTGTATACATTTGGAGAGAAACTAACAAGAAGGAAGGGAGTGGTTTTGCAAAAGTGAGTGTTCACCATGGCGATGCTCTGAGTTTAAGTACTAACCTGCCCCGGGGACCCTGTGTGTTTTCACAATGTGATCTGAGCGGCTTTGGTGAAGGCGGCAGTGGAGGGTACAGTGTTTATTCTGTGCTGTAAATTAATTAAGTAGATTATATTCCATCTGGTGATGCACGTCCCGGCACTAAAAGGCTGACACCAAACTGGCAGGGGGCCCGGCAGGTTCGGGAGATAAGGTGGTGGTTATTGGTTGCAGCGTCATTGTCATGTGCTCTGAGGGGCTCTGTGGCTGCCCCCACTGAGGCTGGGTGTGGCTGGAGGTGTTCCCAAAGTCCTTCATAGCAGCCTTGGCTGTATGGCCACTATGTGGAGCCTGGCTGTGTCACAAGAGACAGGTTTTGCCTGTGTTGATGGTGAGAGTCTCCCTGTCTAAAAAAATTCCCTTTAGTAAATATGGCCTGAGTCCCCTCCCTCCTGCCAGGTGATGGGCTAGGCAGAGGGGATCCAGATATAAAAAGACACAGTTCTTGTTCTCCAAGATCCCACAGCTTAGTAGGACAGAGAGGCACACAGGCTGATTATAAACATCACGAGCATGCAAGTGTCCAGGGCCCAGAGGACAGAGAAGGGAGCTTCATGGAGGAGGTGGCCTCTGACCTGGGTTTTAATGAAGACAGTTCTCTGGTGGCTGAGGAGGGAGAAGAGCACTGCAGCCTAGAAGAGCAGCAGCACAGGCAGGTGACACTGCAGCTACTTGGTCTTGGTGGAGCACATGGGAGGGGCAAGGGAGCAGAGGAGGAAGTGGTTGGATGGTGGCAGGACCAGATTGTGGGGCAGGGGGTCTCATGCATTGTGCTGAGGACTTGGAGTTAACTCTATTTGCAGTGGGGAGCATGCCATCACCCTAATGTCAGGGTAGAAGACTGTAGCCACCCGCCTTCTAGGAGCTGGGTTGAACTTTGACCCTATCCTAGCTAAATCACTGTCTTGCTACCTTGGCAGTCCAAATGCCAAGCTGTAACTCACTTCCGTTCCATATAGGCCATGCTTTCTGAGACAAGACCTCATGCTAGTGGCAGGCGGGAGACTCAGAGGTGAGTAGGAAACTAGCCCTGTCCATCTGTCCTTCAGAGGGCACAGGCTGGTGGGGAAGAGGAGGGACAGACATGCTGGACCACGCATAAGGAGGGATAGCCTGTTGGATGACGCACTGGGAACGAGGGTGGTGGTGGGGATTCACTTCCAAAGCAAGCTCTCGGGAGGCTTTGTGTAGGAGTTGGACATTCTAAGGTCTCAAGTGCTTCCCTTATCCTTCTTAATTTGTTGTTGTTGTTGTTGTTGTTTTAAGTGTGCCCTGTTTGGGAATGGATCTTCATTGTTTCCTCTCTTTCTCTCTGTCCTCCATGGTGCATGTCTTCCTCCTTTTTGTTGTTTTATTTGGTTGTTGTTATTGCTTTTAAGTATAGACGGACAGACTTTCTTTTCCCTCTCCTGTTGGTGCCCATTGAGAAACAGATCCCAAATATTACCAAAGCTGCATGTAGAAAACAGAGACATTTTTCTTAAGAACCTCTACACGGAGCAAGATTTCCAATACAGTTACTGCATTCAATTCCTCATCAAATGGTCATGTTTTTGCTAAATTGCTCAGGGTAAAGGCCTTGTGAACCAGTTTGTTTTAAGTAATGGACTTCTCTCTCAGCAACTTGACTGGATCCAGACTGACAGTTGAGGCCCCCAGTGGCCTTGCTGGGCTGACGGGAGCTTTGGTGGTGTGTGCTAAATGTGTCTGTCTGTGGCCTTGAGGCCCAGGTGGTGATGGAGGCAGAGAGCCATCAGTCCAGCTCTTCCCTCAAAAGTGAACCCAGGCACCTGTGCCGAGGTCTGCGTCGTACGCGTGAAGCTGAATGGGTTTTTTTCTTCATGTCTCGGGGTTTTACTTTAATCTGTTGGCAAGGGAGGAAAGGAGAAAACAGTTCCTCCTCTTCAGAAAATGGTGGTTGTTTGAGAACCTGACCTCTGTCCCACATGTCCTCGGCTCCCTTGGAACATTCCACGTTAATGACACGGTACGCTGCCGCCACAGTTCTTTCCTTTGGCACCCACAGCTAAGTTGTGATTGCGGAGCAGTCTGTGCTTGAAGAAGTACGAGTGAAAAGGGAGAGCAGAAGCCCTACAGGGACTGCAGGCCTGGTGGAGGCTTGGAGACCACCATCCTGAGGGCAGAGCGGCCCAGGGAGGGATCTGTGAGCAGGTGGTCGGGAATGCAGGCGGAGAGCGAGGCTGTCGTCCAGGCGATTGATTCTACCTCAAGGCACAAGGGCTCCAACTCTCAGGTCCCCACGGGAAGAAGCAGCTCACCTCTGGCACCTGAGCTCCGCAGCAGGGTGGTGCAGAGATTCCTCAGACACCTTCCCTGTGTCTGGGCCCTGTGCCTTCCTCTCCTCCTCTGCCTCTTTTGTTTGTTTATCTATTTATTGGTTATAAGATGTATATAACATGGAATTTGCTATTTTAACTCTTTGTAAGTGTGCAGTCACTGGCATTCATTCCATTCACCATGTTGTGCAACCATCACCACTGTTTCCAAAATATTTTCATCACCCCAAACAGAAACTCTAGACCCATTAAGCAGTAACTCCCATTCCCCTTTCCTCAGCCCCTGGTCCCCTCTAGTCTGCTTTCTCTGTGAATGTGCCCATTCCAGACTGTTCAGATACGTGGACTCATACAGTATTTATCTCCTCCACCACTCTTTGCTACCGCTAGACCCCGAAGCACACTGTCCCACTGTCCCAACCCCCCACTGGGCCTCTGGAGCTCTCTTAGTCCTAGCTCATCACTGATGTCGTACTCTCCAGGGTCTTTTCTAGATTCCCCTTGATGAGCCTGATCTTTCCCCACATTTGCTTTGAAGTGCTGTTTCTGCCCAACCTGACTGCTCTGTATGAGGTTGTCTGTGCAAGGTGTTCCCTCCGCCCATTCTCCCCTGCTGGACCAGGAGCAGCTGGCGGGAGTGACGGGGCTGCGTGGCTGAGGATGCTCAGAGGCGTTTGCCGTGATGGACTATTCACAGGACGCTCACTGAGCATGGGTCTGGGGCGTGGTATTGTAAGAGGGGGCTCTGGGGCCGGCTGCCTGCATTTGAACCCAGGCTTCCCCAGTTACTAGCTGAGTGGCTTTGGCTAAATTCCCTAACCTCTGTAAGCCTCGGGTTCCTCATCTATAAAATGGGGGTAATAATCGTGCCTACCTCACAAGCTTGTGAAGAGGAAAGGAGTGCAAGTGTGTAAGGCACTTACAACAGTGCTTTACATGTGTATGCTGGCGAGTACTGCTTCATAGGTGTTTGCCATCGTTATTGCCATTGTTGTAACCGACAGCACAAAGTTGTGAGGATGAAAGGAGGTAATGCATGTAAATTGTTCTAAAAGTGGCAGGCGTGTAACAAGCACTTAGTCAACATCAGCTACCATTGTGTGTGTGCGCACGCATGTGTGTGCGTGTGTGTGTGCACGCATGTGTGTGCACATGTGTGCGTGCGTGTGTGTGTATGCATGTGTGCGCGCGTGTGTGTACATGTGTATATGTGTGTGCGCATGTGCGCGCGTGTATGCATGTGTGTGCGCACACGTGTGTATGCGTGCGTGTGCGGTGTGCGTGTATATGCGTGTGTATGTGTGCATGTGTCTGTGTGCGTGCGTGTGTGTGCATGTGTGTGTGCATGTGTATGTGTGTGCTCACGTGTGTGTGTATGTGTGTGCGTGTGTGTATGTGTGTGTGCATGTGTATGTGTGTGTGCTCGCGTGTGTGTGTATGTGTGTGCGTGTGTGTATGTGTGTGTGCATGTGTGTGTGTGTGTTTGTATTTTTACATCAAAACCAACCCAGCACTAAGACCAGTTCCAGGGGCTGTCTCCTACTCGAAGTTGCCATGCTCTGATAAAGGGGACTGGGCCACCCCGGGGCAGATGAAAGCTGACCTGCCTGCTTGTTAAATAGCTTTGTGACTGTTAACCAGCACATGGAGAAAGGCTGGGGCTGAAGAAGCAATGGCTTCCTTGCAAATTTGTAACTCTTTCTGAAGAAAGGAGGACTCAGAACTAGCTGTGAAGTTGAACTTCAGTTTCCTGAAGGCAGAGGAAATGTATGTGTGTATAGTGTGCACGTGTGTATGTATGTGTTGGGGGATGCACTGTTGGAAAAGAGCGTGATTTCTTGGAATCATATAGTTTCTCCCACTCAGGACCCCTGAGCTCTGTGTCTGCACCACCATCACTTATAATGCTCCCCCTCTGGCCACATGTGTCCCTCCATGCTGGACATGGGCTGGGACCATGCCAGAGTGATCCCCCAGGCTCTCCTAGGTGGTCCCAGGCTCAGCTGGTTCCCCCTGCAAGTATGTTGAAACATAATTTTCTGATTAGGATCAAAGAGGTTTGTTTTTGTATGTGTGAGAGGGGTGGGGAAAGCTAGAGTGCAGACTGACTGTCAATAAATGCTTGCTGAAGATAGATTGACCTCTGGCTAATTTTTCCTCTGGCTTCTGCTTTAGATTCTAGAAGCAACACTGCTATATATCATATATTGAGCTGGGTTCCCCAGGCCCCTAGCCTCTCTCTCTCTGGAAATAAGCAAGACCCTCTCTGAAGCTGTTTGAGAACCTATAGGCCAGGAAAGGGGACAGGGAAGGAAGGGTTTTGATAAATGGTCTTTTTCTAGCCAAACTGGTTAATACAGCTTCAAAAAGCACCTAGCTTTCTTCTGTTGAACCGCTGACCTGCAGTAAGAATCAGACTCATAAGCAAGAACACAGAGTCCCCTCCAATGAAGGTCACTCCACCAAGCGATCAGGAGGCAGCAGAGCTTGGGGCTTTACCCAGGGCTCTCAAGGCTGACTGCTGCCTACAGGCTCTTGCTGCATGGTGTCTCTTCCAACATGTTAGTGGGTGTCCTTGCTCAGGAACAAGCACCCAAGTAACAAAGTCACTTGAAGAATTGCCTGTCAGCATGACCTAACAAGCCCCTTTCCCCAGCACCACATGCACAAGCACTCAGAACTAGGTGGGGACTCTTGGTCTAAGAGACCAAGACTCTTGCCACCCTGGCTCCCCAGTCACATGGGGCATAAGTTATGTGCTAGACTCAGGAGTAGGCAACAGAAAGAAAGGAGAACTCTTCATCCATCACCTGTTTTGCACCATGGTGTTCACATGTTATTTCATTTACTTTTCTGGCAAAACCTCTCTTCTGAGGTATCACATTCCCTGCTATTACAGGGAGAAAAGTGAAGCAAAAAGAAGAGAAATTGCGTTTGTGAGCGCCCGCTGCTTCAGGGACTGTCAGGCACCTCATTACCGCATGTAACCCTCACAGCAGTCTTTTGAGGTGTGATGGTGGGTTCTGGTGGAGCTGGCTCCAAAACACAGTTTGACCGACTCAGAGTCCTCTACCTTCCTGATGCCCAGAGTGTGGCCTGTGGACCACAGCTTGCATCACCCTGAGAGCGTGTGGGAAATGCAGAATCCTACCCCACCCACCTGCCGAAGCCCAGTCTGCATTTTAACCGGATCCGCGGACACAAACGGTGCATGCACCGTGCAGTTTGAGAAGCACTGCCGTTCCCTGCATGGCTCCTGTGTCGGAGAAGCCGGTGAGGGGCCTTGGAGGACAGAGAGTGGAGTTAGCTGAGGAAAACCTCCTGGAGGGGGACTTGAGCTGAGCCACACAGGGGTGTCCTGGAGGAGAAACAGCACTCTGATCAGAGTGGCATCTGCACATCCCTTCCCAGTCTGTTCAGAGAGGGGCTCCTGGTGACACAGCCTCACGGGTCCTGCCTGTGTGGAAGAGCAGACCTTGTGGAGATGTGGTGAGCGGACCCTTGCACAGTCCCCACACATCCGTAGGTGGGGTTGCCTGGAGGGCGGTTGGCTCGCGGACACTTGCACAGTCCCCACACATCCGTAGGTGGAGTTGCCTGGAGGGCGGTTGGCTCGGAGCTTGCTCAGTGAGACGTGCACCTGGGATGCCCTTCTGAGGAAGAGGGTGGGTATGAAGCTTGCAGGGCTTCGTTTCATAAAAGTTTCCCGAGATCCCACAGGGAGTGCGCCTCTGAGCAAGGTGTGCAAGATGAGTCAGCCTGTGGCATCCTGTGTCAGCAACCCTGTGCATTTGTGTCTGGACAGAACAAGCCGCGAGGAGGCCTGGCTGGGCCACTCTGGGCCTGCGTGCACGTGGGCAGGTGTCTGTTGCTCTTGGGCAAGGGGCCAGGTGACTCTGAGGAGGTGGAGGCCCCTTAAGGGATGGGCGTGGGGCGTGTAGAGGATGCTGGCAGGCCTAGAGGTGTGGATGTGGGTTTAAGGAAAGCCTGGTGACATCGGATGATCATGCAGCTTGGCCCTGCTCTGCTAGGCGGTTTCCTTTCTTTTCTCCTTTGCTGCCCTCCCAAGGTGTGTACACCTGAAATTTCTTCTTGCTTTTCCTCAGGCTGAGATCTTGTTGGAAACTTGTGGCCTCCCCAGCAAGACAACCCTGCGGGTTCCCATGAGGCAGAGAATAGATCAGCTCAGACCCCCACCCCCGTGGTGGCACCCGGATTTGAGGAATGCATGCCTCCACAGGGTGTGGGTGGGTGAAGATAAGAGCCTAATTAGTTTGAATGTGTCTTAGGTCAGGGTACTTCTTCCTGAACTGCCACAGGGAGCAAGAGTGGCCAGGAACCCTCAAGGAGGAAAGGCCGCCCCCTGAACAGCCAAGCAATTCTAGAAGAACAGCTCCAGGAGTAGTGCCCGCAGAACTGCTGCTGTTTCAGAGGATTCTAATTACTTTACTCAGGTAGTGGCTTTGACTAGCATCTAATTTTAATGCCAACTTTGATCTGGCGTTTTAAAATTCCACTCTTCACGTTCACTCAAATCCCAGTTGACTGTTCTGGTTAAGCCTAGGCCCAGTACTCCACCCCAGAGAGAGCTGGGAGGTCGTGGGCCCTGGGTACAGTGGGCCAGATGTCCTCTCCTGCAGTACTCTGCCGGCTCCAGGCAGCCCCGGGCATGCCTGTGTGAACACCTGCATAGAGTGCCAGGTGGGGAGAGATGGGGGAGGTGGTTCTGATTCTTTTCTGCCTTCATAGGGAGCACCCCTGGTACAGTAGAGATTCTGGTGAACTGTCTGGAAGGCATGGAGAAGAGACTTGAGGAGCACAGATCCAAGGGGGGACTCAGGGGTACACTTCTACTTTGAAGGGGGAAAATAGCTCCTTCGGAAATCGTCATGGCATGGCAGGGAGGCAGAGGAATTGCTCTGGGCACCTGCCCCGGGTGAAGTGAGGGTGGTTTCGGTCCAGAAGGAGCAGGGGAGAGGTAAGTTTGCTCTGAGTCATCCGGAAAGAAGGCAGCATGTACACGGGCCACACAGCTGTCCCCGTACCCATCTTTCTAGCCTGGTCCTGTGTTTGAAGGAAGGACCAGAGCCACAGCCTCTCTGAGCTGTGAAAGCGTCCTTTGCTGTGCGGGTGGGAGAACAAGGCCCAGCTGGTAAGTGGCCCGCCAGTGTCACTGTGCAGGTCAGTAACAGTGATTAAAGTAGCTGTTGCCATTTGTGCCGGTTCTGGAGCGCTCAAGGCAGAAGCCCCAGCACGGAGCTCTTTATCCTCCTTCATCCTCTGTGTCCATCAGCCCTTAAGTCTAGTCCTGTGCCTGCTGACTGTCTCCCGAATCCTCCGCTTCCCTGCGTCCTCAGCGCCACGGTGCTCCCCTGGTCACTGCAGCAGCCTCCCGCTTGACGCGCTGCTCCCAGCTTCTTCCAAGCCCTCCCACTCCAGCCAGGGACCTTCCTCATACAGGCGCCGCCTTGCTTTAACCCCTTCGTTACTCCCTGCCCTTCCTCACAGGACCCTTCCTGGTCTGGCCCCTGCCCTCCGCCCATCTCATCTCCAGTCAGGCCGGGTGCTCTCTCATTGCCACCCCCACTCTTCACCGGCCCGACTCTTCACGTCTGGGCCGAGAGGCCAGTTTCTCTCCTGAAAGCTTTTTTTGAAGCCCCCAAAACTGTGTGAGGAGCTTCTTTTGGGGTCTCAAAGTGCCCCACTGTTGTGCTGTCCCATCTCTCAGTACCCAGAATCATGATTGCCTGCTGTCCAGTCTGCATGACCCCTGTCCCCTTCCTGACACTAAGCTCCGTGAGGGTAGGAATCATGGTTGTCTTTCTTATCATGTGTTGTCCCCCAGGGCCTAGAACAGTATCCAGCACAGATTTTTCAGTATTTCTAAGTAATTTGCCCTGCTCTCCTCTGGCACTTTGCATACTGTGTCTTGTTTAAGCCACACGAGAACCTAAAAATGGTCTCATTCTCTCAGTTTTACAGAAGACCACAACTCAGAGAGTTAAGCAACCGGCTGTAGGCCCCGCCGCTAGAAGGGGCAGCCCTGAGATGGGAGCCCAGGCCTGACTCCTCAGCCCTGACTCCACTTAACTGCTGTGTGTGTTAACGAGAATCACATAGGCTCTCCGCTGCTGTGAGCTCTCCTGAGACCCCTAGCATACTTGAGAGCCCCCGTTCCAGCCACTGAGGCACTGGGGGAGCAGCTGATTCCAGGCCTCCTTGGAGGAGTTGTGTATTCTCCGAACCAGACTGTTCTGATAAAGCCCTGGTAATGTTGCTCCTTGATCCAGCCTAGCACGATTGTGATCTGAGCTGGCCTGTCAGGAGGACAGTTTGCTTTGTGGATTTTCTTCTTTTTCTTTCTTTAAAAAAAAAAAAAAAAGCGAAGAGCACAGTGTATTGCCAAGCTGTGAGGCTTCAGGGCATACAGTGCAGCGAGCATTGTGGGGACTGCTGGGCAGCTGGGGATAAGCTGGTTGTTTGGGCTAGAGGCCAGGCACATCCTGCTCAGGTGTGTTCTGTTTATGTAAACGACCTCTAATACAGCTGCCCCTGTGCACAGGCCCCAGGCAGCCCTGGGGTGTGGAGAGGCTTAAAAAGTCAGCAGTGGCCTTTCAGTCTTCCTTTGTCTGGGGGCATCATGGCATTGTAGGAATTGTAGGAAGCCTCAGCAGCACAGAAGGCAGAGGTGAATGGGATGGCTGTCTCAGCTAGCCCTGTGGAGGAGGAGGAGGAGGAGGAGGAGGAGCAGCAGCAGCAGCAGCAGCAGCAGCAGGATGAAGACGAGGAGGTGGAGCAGCGGCCCAGTTCAGTCCTTTCGCCAGGTGCCTGTGTCCTGTGCTGAGACCCAGCTCAGTATTCATGGTGGCCGTGTCTTCAGCTCAGTAAAAGGGGAGGCTCTGAGAGGCCTGAGAGCATGAACTAAACACCAGCCAGGCCTGTCGGGATGGTCAGAATGGGCCCGAGGATCGGAGTGCTCTCATCGCGTGCACCCTGGACTCTGCCAGGGCTTGTGGCTCACAGAAACTCCACAAATGGTGGGGCTTTATTCATACAAGGAAATGGGGTTTCTAAACAAATGCGAGTTAACTTAAAAAAAAAAAGGAAATCCACATTGTACTCATACACTGGTGATAATTGAAAGAGAAGTGAAATCCTGGAGTTTGGTGATCATTTGGGCATAGAATGATAGGCTTTTGGAACAGAAAAGAATTCTAGGGCGAATTAATCAATTTAACAGATGGAGGAACTGAGGCCTTGGAAGGGAAGTGACTTGCCCAAGGTCAGCCTGGTGGTATATGCAGAGCTGGTGAACCGGGCTCAGGGCCTCCATAGTCAAGGTCGGGGAAGTGTGTGTGTTTGCCACAGAGAATCCGCACTGCAGCTCACTCAACATGGCATGTGTGTGCAGCTTTCATCTCCTCTGATTGCACTGCACATTTTACCTGCATTAACACCTAAAATACTCTCAACAGGTGTGTTTCCACAGGAAGCCTGAAGCACAGAGAGCTTTAGGACCTTTTCCGGGATGGGCAGCAGAGGACCAGGATTTGAACCCAGACTGGCCCCAGGGTCTGCATTCTTTTTTTTTTTTTTTTCTTTTTTTTCTTTTTTTTTTAATTCATTTTTATTGTTAGACTTATTGGGGTGACATCTGTTAGCAAGGATTACACAGGTTTCAGGCATACAGTTCTACAGTGCATTGTCAACTTGTTGTATAATAAGTTCACCACCTAATGTGACTTCTTTCTGCGTCCTTAACCCCGTCACGCACCAGTACTTTCTGAAGGCATTGGAGAACGAATACACGCTTGCCTCCCTGACCTGCTCCCCCTGCACCCCAGACTGATTGCTAATCCCTGGGGGTGGAAGGCGGCAGAGCTGGTCCCTCTCTCCTGGCATGTTAAACATGCTGCTTCCAGGAAGCATTTCCCCAGTGGCCCCCTCAGGACTGTGACAAAGTGAGAAGGAGCAGCAAGCATTAGTATAAAGTTCCTATAACATTTGCAGGTGGCTGTGCTACCCATTTCATGGCCATTTTCAGGAGAAAATAATATCATTGCTACTCTGACCAGTGTTTCACCTCTTTGTAAAAATAATAGAAATACCCTTTTTTTTCTTTTGGATTGTATTCCTTGGGCCAGAGGCATCAGCATTACCTGGGAGCTTGTCAGAATGTGGCATCTGAATGACAATCTGCATTTTAACAAGATCCCAGGTGCGTCCCGTGCATCTGAGGTCTGAGAAGTCCAGCTGCCCCTGACAGGATCCCAAGGGGCAGGGCCTGTGTTTGGCTCTTCGCCGTCTCTTCCTGGTGGGAGATCCTCAGTGCTTGTGTCAGTGTGGCAGTCATTATTTTTAGCTTTGACTGAGACCCCTGCCACAATGTAGGGCAGCAAGGAGGGGCAGACAGAGGTCTTGGCTTAGATGGAATGTGAGGTCTCATCAGTTTTCTTCTGGGCTTGAGAAGTAACACTTGTTGCTGTGGCTGTGTTGCCTCTGTGCCGGGGTCCGCCGTGCCCAGGTAGTCTCCCCAAGGGCTGATTCCTGAGTCGGGACACCCCCTTCTGTGCGGGTGAAGGGCACTGGGCTGGATTGATTGATTGAGCTTAATTCTGGTCACAAGGTCAAATTCCACACATCCCCTCCCCATCACTCTTAGTACACATGCCTGCGTTCTGCTTACTGTCCTGGAAAGCACCCTAGCATGTGTCCTGGGCACTTCTCTCTCGTGTCCCCTGGTGCTGTTGGGGGCAGTGAGCCAATTCTGAAGGTGACTCTCTCTGGCTTTGTCTTTACCCTAACGAAAGTCTCAATTCAAGGAACAGGCAGATCTGTGGAGCTGAGCCAGGGCCTGGCCACCCTGGTCAGACCAACTGCATGTGGGTCCTCACCAGCCCAGCCTGCTGGCTGCAGGCCCTGTGATCTCTTGTTTGGGTCCTGGGGCTCCCACCAGATTCCAGCTGCTCCCTAGCTGTGATGTATAAGCCCCGGTGAAGCCCAGAGGCCTTCCAGGGCCAGCGCTAGGCAGGCACGGTCCAGAGGACTGTGGGCAGCTCTGCGTCAGGTTGCTGCTGGGGCCCCTTCATCGCTGACCTCTGTTACACTGGCATCTCATTACAGATGTGCATTCCTGGGCTGGTGGGGCCAACTCTCCTGCCTTGCCTTCTCTGTCCTCACCTTGGGTGAGACCTGGCTCCCTCCAGTCAAGACTCCACGGCTCCAGCTCCCAGGGTCCAGGGCACATTCTCCTCCAGCCACCCCTGCCTTTTGAACTATTGTCCCACCACCTTCATTGACATTCTCCTCTTTTAAATTTCTGCCATCTGATTTGACAGTCTCTCTCTCTCTCTCTTTTTAAATGTATTGTTTTCAGTGACCATTCAATATTATTTTATATTCATTTCAGATGTACAGCATAGTGGTTAGACGTTTACATAATTTATGCAGTGATCTCCCTGATTCATCTAGTACCCACCTGGCACTGGACATAGTTGTTGCAACATTATTGACTGTATTCTCTATGCTGCACCTTACATCCCTGTGAGTATGTTGTAACTACCCATGTGTATTTGTTAATCCCTTCACCTTTCTCACCCAGCTCTCCAACCCCCTCTCCCCTCTGGCAACCACCAGTTTGTTCTCTGTATCTATGAGTCTGTCTCTGTTTTGTTCATTTATTTTGTTCTTTAGATTGCACATGTATGCGAGATCATATGGTACTTCTCTTTCTCTGGAATATTTGATTTAGCATAATATCCTCTAGGCCCATCCATTGTGCACTGTGGGTAGGATTGCAAATGGTGCAGGCACAATGGAAAACCGTTTGGAGGCTCCTCAAAAAATTAAAAATAGAATGACCTTATGACCCAGCAGTTCCACTTCTGGGTATTAATCCAAAGAAATCCAAAACACTAAAAAGGTATAAGCATCCTGTGTTCACTGTAGCACTATTTACAATAGCCAAGATGTGGAAGCAACCCCAGTGCCCATCAGTAGACAATTGAATAAAGAAGTTGTGGGGGTTCCCTGGTGGTGTAGTGGCTAAGGCTTCGGCACTCTCAGTGCCACGGCCTGGGTTCGATTCCCAGCCAGGGAACCACCAAAAAAAAAAAAAAAACAAACTGTGGTATGTTTATACAATGCAGTATTACTTGGCCATAAAAAGGAAGAAATCTTGCCATTTGACAATCTCTTATTCCTTTGTTCATTCATTCTTTAATCCATCCATACATTGATGCATTTGAATATTAACAGTTGTCAAGAGCCTGCTGTGATCTAATGTCCATGCTGGGCCCTGAAGACATGAAGATGAAGACATTCCTGTTATCAATCACAGGATTTCCTGACTCCACTCACTCCCTCAGATCCTTTCACTCATCTTTTGTTGATGATGACTGCATTTCCCAGGGGCCCTTAGATGCTATTTCGGTTTCTAAAACCCTTATGTGCACCCCGGTCCCTTTACCTCCATAGATTACTTCACCTCTTACCTTCCCAAGATTTAGAGTTCACCACAAATGAGCTTTTTCAATATTCCTGACTCCCACCTCAGACCTGCTTCTGTCCATCCTCTAGTCTCAGATGCATCTCAGGATTTCCCTCTTCTTGGCAAACTCTTGGCCTGGCTCCTGTGGGGGGTGGGGGAGAGGCAGTGTGCATCTCTGAGGTCCAGGGGGAGTGGTGGTGGGGTTGCTCTCCACTTGGGGAAGGGAGGGGCCGAGGCACTGTCTAAGCTGTCATTCCATCTAGATGTGTGTTCCAATGCAAGGCAGAGCATGGGCAGCTGGTATCATTGAGAGGGTTTGGAAGGCAACATCTCGGGGGAGAAGGCCCGGAGACACACTAGAATCGATGGAAGAAGCAGGTAGGGAGGGATGCTGGGGGCACAGGCCTTGAGGACTAGAGGTTAGAGTGGGCACAGGGGGCTTGCAGGTCCAGCTTAGGGGTCTGTGTGTGGCTCCTCGAGGCTCCCACTACAGACAGAAGGGCCACAACCTGAGTCAGTACTGGCCACTCAGGTTGTCAGTGTGGTGGACGGAGGGCTGAGCTACTCCAAAGTCTTACCTCTTTCCTGGCTTCTCCATCCCCCTAAATGTCCTAACTCTCAGAATTCTGTCATACCTGCTTTGCACTCTGTGTCTGTGACCTATATCCAGCCACCTGCCCGGCCTTTCCAGGTCGCGGTTCTTCTTGCTGGCACCTGTTGGAGACTGAAGAGGTCATTCCACTTTTCCTCCTCCAAGCCTCGCCATGGCTGTTAGTGGCTCCACCGTCACTGGAGTAGCCCAGGCTTGCAGCCCCTCCGAGCTCCATCTGTCTGGTCGAACCCTCCAATGCTTCTTCCTTCGTGCTCTCTGTCCCTTGTTCCTCCCCCAGTTCCTTCCCAAACAACCCTCCAGAGCCTAGTCCAGTTCAGACACATTCACGCTCCAGAGCTGGTTGTGGGACCGAGTGGCAGTGAATGCCACAGCTCTGGGGCAGCAGGTGTGGGAGGAAGCCCCTGTGGCACGATGTCTAGGCAGGCTGGCTTGGGGAACGGCAGGCTAGGTGGCAGACCGGCTCCCTGGTGCGTGAGGAGACTGCCGCTTTAGAGAAGGACACCACATCTAAGGGTTAGGGGAGCGACCTCCGCGCCCTGGTTGTGCCATGCCACGGGAGGCCTCAGGCTGACCAAAAGCCCTTCCAGAGGGTTCTGGAGAAAAGGGCCACTGGGCATCAGAATTGGCCAGGCCATCTTGTGGCAGGTCAGAGACCTTGCTGGCAGGGATGTTCAATTCTCCATGATTCCAGTGCTGTAACAGGTTCTACACAGTCCCACAGAGATGGTTTTACACAGTCCCACAGAGATGGTTTTACACAGTCCCACAGAGGTGGCATAGCTTTGTGAACAAGACAGACAGCATGGGGCACCTTTATTGTTCCAGGCTGCCTGAAGCAGTGAGCCATGTCAAAACAGAAACCTATATCCAGCTGACTGGTTGGACGAGGGCTGGTCTCTGAGGTGCCACCACACCCTGAGAGGAGCTCGGGCAGGGAGGAGCATTTGCCCTTCTGTGGCTGAGCACCCACGGTGACAGTCAGGGCCACTCCTCATGGGCATGGCACTGGGCAGGGTTGGTGCATGCATTTGCACTCCCAGAGTCCCATTACAGCCTTTCAGGGTTTCTCATCCTCATCCCCATGTTACCTACAAACAAACCAAGGCCCTGAGAGGCCCCTGGGTTCCACAGGCAGACCCCACTTTTATCTCATGACCACCGCAACTATTGGTGTATACATACTGGGGTCTCATCTCCTTGCTAGGCCACCAATTTTTTTTTGAGAACAGGGATGTTCTTCTTGCCTCCATAGTGGTTGGGTCTAGTAGATGCTCTGTTAAATATTTGGCTGACCACTGTTTGATTTCTTCTCTCAACATAGTATGTTCTCTGATGTTCCTGCATGTCTCACTAATAAGTAGGAGACATAGCAGTGTGGGCTTTTGGGTATCTCTCTGCTGGCCAACCGGTGCCATGTGACATCCCTGCCCTCATTTCTGAATCGCTCTGCTTTTCCCTGCAGTCTGTGTGTCCGTCCACCGACACCCACCTCCTTCTGTACTGCTGGATGGAGGCTGTCTGTCTCAGCCCACTGTGGGCAGGCAGCAGGGGTCAGGGAATTTGCTGGAGGCAGTTCTGGATCCCACAGGTGTTCTCTGGGTTGGGACAGTGAGAACTCAGGTGAAGATGAGCTGTACTGTTTTCTTCCATCTTCATTGTTGGACATTGTTATGGGCTGAATTGTGCCCCGCCCCCCATTTCATATGTTGAAGTCCTTGGAATGTGACCTTATTTGAAAAGAAGGTTGTTGCAGATGTAATTAGTTAAGACGAGGTCATCCTGGAGTAAGGTAGGCCCCTAATCTAATATATGACTTCTTATAGAAGGGGGAGATAGGAACACAGACATGCAAACAAAGAGAATGCCATGTGAAGGGGAAGGCAGGTAATTGGGGCGATGCTTCTACAGGGAAGGCCACAAGTGGCCACAAGCCTCCAGAAGCTTGGGCGAGGTCTGGAACACATTTCTTGCTCACAGCCCTTAGAAGGAACCAACCCGGCCAACACCTTGAATTCAGACTTCCAGCTCCAGCACTGTGAGAAAATACATTTATGTTGTTGAAGACACCCAGTCTGTGGGCCTTTGTTACGGCAGCCCCAGGAGAGTAACGTGGAGAGCTCAGTGGCCTTGTGGGCAGAAACGAAGAGGCCACGGTACAGGGTGTAACAGTCAGCTCTCTTGGCTCATGTAATAGCTACCCCAGTGCCCTGTCGTGACCTCCCTCCTGCAACTGAAGGCTCTAACATGGCAGAGTTAGAAAAAACACAGACTTTGGGAATGTATGCTGAGAAACTGTTAACTTCTTCCTCCCTGCCCTTCTCCGCCAGACCTTCATCTCTCTTCCATGAAACCCTGTCCTCTCCGACTGGGGCAGGCAGTGCAGATGCCAGGATTTTAAGGAACAGGAGGATTCACAGCCTTTGGGGTGGGCAGGGGTGGGCAGGAGGCCCGGATGCTGGTTCCTTCTGTGGGGTGCGGGAGGGCCTTGAGGAAACCCCTGCACTGTGCTTCCCCATGGAGTCTTTGTTGGATTGCAGTACCCCAGTACTCCTCTCATCTCCTGCCAGGCAATCTGATTCTAGCACCAAGAATTGCCTCCCAGCTTTCCCCAGGACCCTCCCTCAAAGCCCCATTTGCCCTTCTCTCTCAGTTCTGGGCAGATGGTGGTTTGGATAGTCAGTTGCTGACCTGCCAACAGGGCTGGTGTTTGAAGCAAACACATGTTTCTTATGAGGTCCTGCACATGCCTTCCACCTGCTTTGTTTTCCTCCTGTTGCCCCAAGCAAGGCCTGTTGGTCATTTGGATGCTCAGCTTCCCCTCCAGCAGCAGGTGCATTGAGCTTGGAGGAAGTAGTCCCTGCCAGATAGGAAAGCACACACTCTGTCCCTCTTGAAAGGCTAGCATTGTCTGAGTGGCACTCTGCACCTCACTGCAAGGCCTGTTTTGTGGGAGCAGTTGCCTTCTTGAGTAGAGGCATTTGTGAGAAGGCACAAATGATTGTCCTGGGATTCTGGGGTTGCCGTTGCCGAGGCATGACCACCAGCAGGGCAATTTCTGAGCCTCAGCATCCTCATCTGTAAACCGGGAGCATGAAACTAGGAATCTCTAAGTGTCTTCAGGCCCCAATAGGCTATGATTCCATGAAGGGCTCCTCTCGATCCTGCCTCTGAGGCCTGTGTGACTTTGGGAACATTTCTTACCCTCTCTGTCCAGCAGAGCTTGAGTCCTAAGTCTGCTTCAGGGCTTGTGAGCAAGAGATCCTAAGGGTCAGTTGTGACTTGGCACATTTTAAATCTTTGCAGTGGCCCCACAATTCCGGGCAGTCCATACCCTCTCCAGTTGGATACGACAAAACAGTGATTCCCCAAAGAACTGAAGAGTCAGCATCTATCCCATAGAACTTCAGCCTCAGCTCCAGGCAGGACCGTGACACGGTGTCATTGCTCTGAAGTCAGCCCCACATCACCCAGAACTGTTCCCAGGTCACCTCACAGGACCTGGGGTGGATGAAACACTGGGCTGCCGCCGAGCATTGCTGTTCACTCCTGGCCTTTCCTCTCAGAGGACTGGAAAACAGGGCCCCTTCCAAGTCAAACAAGAGCTAATTGGGCCTGGTACGCAAGCATGGGCATAAGGGAAATTGTGTTTCCTGCTTCCAGCCCTCGCTGATTAGACAGCATCCAGACGGCGTGCTTCCCCCGGGAGGGGCCCAGCCTTGCTTGCTCATTAGTGACGGTGCACTCACTTCTGACGAACACTCCAGGGGAAGCCATGGCGAGATGTGCTGCATAGAATGTTGTCTGTGTGAATCTCAGACCTAAACTGGAGCCTTCTTTGCCTGAGAGCCTATAGCTTGAACTCACCCTGAGCCAGCACAGGCTTCTAGAACCTTCCTGGGGAAACTCATGCAGTTGTCCAGGCTCAGTGTGTGGTCCCATCCTTGCTTCTTCCCTCTTGGAGGTAAAAAGTGGAAAACTCTGAGCCTCAGGAGCTGAGAAAGGCCAACCCAGGAGAAAAACATATTGAAGAGACAGAGAGGCGAAGGGGTCGCTGGTTTGGGGTGGTGGGAGGAAGAGAAGGGGGTCAGCCATGGTCCTGTGTGCTCTTTTCTGGAGAACGTGAGCTGTAGGTCCTCTGCCCAAGACTTCCAATCAGGAGACTTGTTGGCAGTGATCATCAGAGAAGGACCTGAAGGAGGAAAGGACTTTGCTTTTCAAAATTATGTCAAATACCCTTTTCCATAAACAGATTTTCTTTATGAAAACTAGTTTGCTAGGTTTTAATAGTCTTTTATGATTATTAATGAGTATATCCTTGATAAAAAAAAATTTAGAAAATTCCCCATTCATAACTAGAAGACGGTGCTTGAAGGTTCTTACTTTGTATTTTCCCTGTAAGCCTCGCTGACTGCTGGACGGACCTAGTGTTTACAATGGCCCATCTGCACAGGGGCTTGGTTTGCAGTTGAAGTTATTTCCAAAGCGGGGGGACCTTACCGCTCTAGTGTGGGTCCCCAGGGTACCATGGAGGACGGAACGTGCCCCTGCACAGGCCCAAATCCAGACAATTGGGCAGGGCAGCATGGCTGCGTTGTGAGCATGGGAGATTAATCAGAGAAATTTCCGGAAGCTCCAGGACTCAGAAACAGACACTGCATTCATGCAGAGGTTTTCTGCAGCCTCAGCACGTGCCACTGGCAGTGCCCTGTGAATCTACATGGTCAGCTCTAGTCCCTGTGATGAAGGCAAGGGCCTGGGGCACTTTCTGATCTACCCCAGCATGGCTCTTGAGTCTGACCCCTGAGTCAGTGAAGTGCCAGCAGTGGCATCACCTGATGGCCTGGTCCCCAGTGCCACTGGCCTTGGAGTTTGCCAGCCAGATTCGGAAAAAGATTGAAATCTAATCACTGCTCCTTAGAACATTAGCCCGTGGAATCCGAGGCAAAGATGAAGGAGACCTCGTGATCAGAAGCCCTGGATTCGAGTCAGGGCCTTAGCGTTGACAAACTGAGGACCTCTGTCCCCTCACTGTTAAAATGCAGACTGTAACATTCTTGTGCTGCGGGGAGGAGGGGCCAAGGCAGAGAAAGTAAGAGTGACAACCTCGTTAGACCGTTTGGCACGGGATCAGGGCCCCTTATGTGAGCTCTAATCCCTCCGCGTCCCTGTATCATTCTCTGCCTCAAGACGGGTGGAATTCCTCCATAAGAACCAGCTGCCAAGGCCAGAGAAACTCTCCATTCCCCTCAGTGTCTGCTCTTTTTTTCTGGGTTCCTTTTGGGGTAGTAGCAATGCTTGGATCAAGGGCACCCTGGAAATAATCTTGTACTTAGAGAAACATTGGTTTATTTTCAGGCTGTTTCTGCTTCAGCAGACAGCCTGAGCAGCTTACATTTCTAATTTCCTGTCCCTCCTTTGCTCCTCCTTACAAATCACAATGTACCAATGTCCCGGACCTGGTTCTTTCTGCTTATTTGTTATAAAATGCTTCTTCGTCCTGATTGAGTGGCGGTGCCAGGCATTATGTTCCCAAAGAGGCACCGGGGTAACTGTCTCTGCCAGGAAGGATGTTCTGTCTTTCTCTCTCTGCCTATGGTCCCCATTTAGCTCAATGTCAGATTGCTCTTGCATAGACAGGAAAGATTTGGGGGAGCTTCCCTGCCGAACTTGGTAAGGGGCTGCGGTGGCCTCTGCTCCCCAGTTTGTTCAAGAGTAGAAAGGCTTCTGAACCCTTTGCAAACATCTGAGCACCCTCTCATGGTTCCCTGCTCCTCTCTACCCACAATAGATCTAGCAGTAGTGGATTGTGTGCTCAAAGAAGCAGCAGGTTTTCTCTCTGCATCTGCCCATGATTCCAGATAACATGGAAGACTGTCGCTGAGCCACACTGACCTTTCATCAGTCCATCTTTCCTGAGGCCCTGCAGTCCGGGCACTGTGCGAGGTGCTGACGAAGCCGAGGCAGGTGATGGTGGTCCTGGGAGACCTCACAGACCCAGGAGAGGCTGACTTTGACCCCCTAATCTCATACCAGCTGGTCCTCTGAGAGGGAAGGAGATGAAACGTGGGTGAGGTACAAATGGACCCAGTGGCTAATGAGGTGTCCAAGAGCTCCACAGGCACTCCTCTGCCTCACTGTTGCTCTTTTGTCCCCTGGTTTCTCCTCCTAGTGAATGTTTCCATTCTCACCCCTGAGGCATGAGCCCAGCATGTTTACAGTGAAGAGCCCCTCCCCAGGTTGGAGGGTCCCTCCTCTACCACGCATGGTGGCCCAGGTCGGTCTGGTAGAATTTTAGTGGGTTTGTAACCTGGGCTGACATTAACCATTTGGAAGAAATGTGGTGAGATGAGCAAACAGTTGTCAAACTGCATTTGCAACCCCTCCGTGATCCCATCACTGTGGGCTTTTGTGGCTAGAAAGACTCCAGCATCTCACTTTGCTTGGGAATCTTATTTTTGCCAAGATTGTTATCACCAAGCAGGCGCCAGAGCTCTGTTCCACTCACAGGTCAGTTATGGCAGAACTCAAACAATGAACCTGTGTGTTCCGCGTGTAAGAATGTCCAAAGGGAATGTTTTTCCCCTTGACAGGATCAAACTCCCGGCGCCCTTTACGATATACGAGACCTCAGGAAGGTCTCTCCATTCCCAGACTCGGAGAAAAGTGTTAGAACTAGAAAATGGTCCGCTGTGGCCCACCCTGGGCCAGGTCTCTGATTTTCCTTCTGCTGCACCATATACTCTTCACCACGCAGGCCCGCCCCTGTGATTGGTCGGGGAGCTATCACTGTGGGAGGCCAGAGGGGTGGCATTTCCGGCCGGGAGCAGAGCTGGTTTTGCCATGATGCATTCTCCACCCTAAGGACTCTCTGGGGAAGGGGTGGAGCTGGTACAAATAGGTGAGAGATAGTCGAGGTGGAACACTCCCCTGCCCTACTTCTGCCCCTTGCTCAGACAAAGGGCCCCTGGTCTTTCCTTCATCCTGCAAGTCACAGACCGCTCTGCTGTGACTGCATCTTTGAGAATGTGGAACCTGGGACTCTCTGACCCCATCTGCTACCCACCCCTTGCAGTAGACACAGGAATTTGGTTATTAGGGAGGCTGGAGGACACAATAGCCCATGGTCTAATCATGTCACCCCCGGGAGGTTTCTGAGTCTGGAAGCATTTGGAGAGAGGATGTGGAAGGGTCCCCTTGGCTGGTTCCAACATCCCATTAAATGTGGGTCTAGACTGGATTTCTAAATCTACCTACAGAGAATTTGAAATTGAGGTGACAGTCCCTCTATAGTAGCCATAATGAGTCCTGAGCTGTTTCAAGCCTTCAGCCCTGCCCAGCCTTTCAGGAATGCCCGGCTTGGGGTCTTACTGAGTGAGGGTGTTCTAAAGCACAAAGCAGTTGTCGTCTCAGCCTGTGTGTAGCTCCCTGCGTCTTTACCAGACTGCCATTCAGAACTGCTTCCCCTCCCTTCTCTCCCTCCTCTCCTTTTCAAGACCACAGAGAAAGACAGGGGAGTAGAAAGCTCTATCTGGTTTGTCACTATCTTAAAAAGTAGACTCTGGAGCCAGATGCCAGGCTTTAGTTCCTAGTTGTGTGACTTGGGGCAAGGTACCGAACCTGTGTGTGAGTCGGTTTCCTCAGCTGTGAAATGACTGTCATCCCTCAGAGCACCCACCTCGTAGGGGTGTGGTGAGGAGTAAACGAGCCGATCTGGTGCAGTGCTGGTGCATCCCAAGTCTGTGCAATGTTAGCGATGATGACGACGATGTCTTCCGGTGGCAGCAGAGGATGGTGGGGAGAACATGAGGCATGGATTCAGGAGACCTGGTCCAAGTCCTGGGAGCTGGCTGGGAGCAGAATTTTATCACTTGCTGGTGACAATGCAGATTCTGAATCTCAGCGTGTCTCAGTTTTCACAGCTGTAAAGCTGGGTGAAATGGTACCCCCTTCCAGGTGGGCTGTGAGGACCCAGAGAAATTGTGGTGACAAACTGTTTAACCCAACAAACTCAGCTAAGTCTGCTCTCTCTTTCCCTTCCCAGGCACACATTCTGGCAGTTCCGCCATGAGAACCCCAAGACCCGGGTTGGAGGCCCTCCCCCTGAGGGACTCCCTGGCTTCAACAGTGGGGTGATGCTGCTGAACCTGGAGGCCATGCGCCAGTCTCCACTCTACAGCCGCCTGCTGGAGCCGGCGCAGGTGCAGCAGCTGGCCGACAAGTACCACTTCCGAGGCCACCTTGGGGACCAGGACTTCTTCACCATGATTGGCATGGAGCACCCCGAGCTCTTCCATGTGCTGGACTGTACGTGGAATCGGCAGCTTTGCACCTGGTGGAGAGACCATGGCTACAGTGACGTCTTTGAGGCCTACTTCCGGTGTGAGGGCCATGTCAGGATCTACCATGGAAACTGCAATACCCCCATCCCGGAAGTCTAGGTCCAGTCTCCCCTGCCGTGCCCTTGGCCCTCTGGATCTCGGGGACAGAAAGGGATGGCTCTGGGACAGGCCTCCGGGTAGTTTGTATTGCTTGAGAGACGCTGCAGGGACATCCTTTGGGATCAGGTGCTGCAGCTCCCCCAACCCATGGGTCACTGCCCTGAGGCCACTCAGTGACAAGGACCGACCTGTATATTCTTGGTGCTTGGGGCCTTTTCCCTCCAGGGGGACAGGCATCCTGAAGGACAAACACTCAGACATTTTCCGGTGGACAGAGAAGCAGATGTTTAAAGAGAACAAAAGAAATGAAATAGTGTCCTTTGCCTTCAGTCCCCAAGGAATGGAAATCCTTTTAAGAACCAGCCTTTCTTGGACCAAATACAAATTTATTTTAAATTAATGGGCTTCCATTTTGCGAGAAAGAGCAAACAGTATGACGGCAGCTCCCAGTGAGCTCTGAACCAGTGAGCCAGAGTTTTAACAGCCGGCCCCGAATTTAAGCCTCCTCACGAATGCTGACCTTCCACATGTGCACCCCAGGGGCTGGGTGCCCACGTGGCCTGTGACAGGTGTAACGATCACCACCTCTCTGGGGAGGGCCTTCAGCCCACATCAGAAAACTGGTCTCATTATTGTAGCCTTCACAACTCATACCTCCCAACCGCATCACAGAACCTCATTATCCCTTATTCATCCAAGGCAGCTCCGGGTGACCAGACTGTGCTGGGAAATCAAATCCACCATCAAAGGACAGAGGTTGGCCACCCCCAAGGACATGCAGTGGAATTGTCTGGACTGGGAGGACTTGTCCCACAGGGCAGCCCCTCCGTGCCTGAGTGTAACCGTGTGACTCAGACAGGCCAGTGCTCTTAGGCTCATAAGCATTCTAGTCCCTGTGTTAGAAAAGCATCCTCCTGACTTTGTACCATGTCATCCGGATTGTACCATATCAGACCCTATTCCTTAGCAGAAACTAGTGTTTCTTTATTTCTTCTTTTAACGAATTCTCCTGTAAGTAAGCTGCAAACAGGAAGCTTCTGGTGGCCTATTTTGCAGAGTCCAGTTAAAGTCCTTGGGGGAGAAATGTTCTGGATTTTCATCTTATTTTATTTCAATTTCATTTACTTTTTTATTTCTTTTTGCCATGAGTGAGAATAGCTAATAAATAATCTTTGAGAGCACAGTGATTTCCATTGTTTGTTCTCTAATCACAGTGTTCCGCTGCACGAAGTCCCTAAATCGAGGGTATAGTCAGTGTCATTCAGAGTCTCCCTCTCCACATGATTAAGCTAAGCCAGCTCACTGCGGGTCTCCGAGGACGAAGGGACAGTATGTCTGAGGAGGTACGGGGAGCATAGTAGTGTTGTATTGGGTTCACACTGAGAATTTCCTTCTAGGTATGGGCAGGCCCTTCTGCTCCTGGGAGCAAAAACAACCCCATCCTTTCTCATTCTCTTTAGCCCAAAGTGCCTGGTTACATCATCCCCTGACAAAGTGGAGCACGTTTCTCTCCTCTCAGCTCCAACAGAATTGGTCTGTTCTCTTAGGTACTTGATATCCATTTATAGCTACCAGCCATTGAATGCCTGCTGTGTGCCGAGCATTATATTGGGGGATTTACATACGCTATCAGTAACTCATGAAAACCTCATGAAGGTAAATAAGGTTCTAAATGTGTTGTAAGAAAATAATGAGAGATGTAGACAGAGAGTCATTGTTTGTTACAGGATATTTTATAATAGAAAAAATAGGGAAAAACTTAAAATGTTGAACTGGGGAGTGGATAAATAATGTATGTTACATCCATATGATGGCATACTTTAGGCATTAAAAATCGTATTTTTGAAGAATATTTAATGCTTTGGGAAATGCTCACAATGTACTACTAAGCATGCAAAATACAAGGTTGTATATATAGTATGCTCCTAATTTTATTCTTAAATTAGGTCTGATAATTAAGTTCGCAAACTCATTGTACAAAAAGTGCTACATACCTCATTGCTGAATATCACCATGGTCACCTTCAAAGTACTCCCCTTGGGAAGCTCTGCACCAATGCTAGTGCCTACTCCACCCTACAAAGCAATTTTGGAACTCTTTCTGGAATGGCCATCAGAGCTGTCATTGTATTACCTTCGATATCCTGAATGTCATCAAAATATCTTCCTTTAAATATTTCCTTTATCTTGGGTAAAGAAAAAAGTCATTGGGGGCCAGATCAGGTGAGTAGGGAGGGTGTTCCAATACAGCTATTTGTTTCCTGGCTAAAACTCCCTCACAGACAATGCTGTGTGAGCTGGTGCACTGTCATGATGGGAGAACCATGAGTTGTTGGTGAAAAGTTCAGGTTGTTTTTGTCCAACTTTTTCACGCAGCCTTTTCAGCACTTGGAAATAGTAAACTTAGTTGACTATTTGTCTAGTTGGTGCAAAGTCATAATGAACAATTCCTCTGATATCAAAAAAGGTTTTGATTCTTGATTTGGACTGACAGAAATATTTTGGTTGTGGGGGATTGGCTGACTTCCATTGTGCACTTTGATGCTTTGTTTCAGGGTCATATTGGTACACCCGTGTTTCATCACCAGTGATAACACGACCTAAAACATCATCTTGTCTCTCCAAAAGTCTTGGCAAACTTCAACTCCCCATTTTTACACACACCTTTCTCACACCAAGATTTTCAGCTAAGATTTACCTAACTGTTTCTCTATTGATGTTTACTTGGTCTGCTGTGCTTCTCACGGTCAGCTGAAGATTTTGATGTGCAATTTGACAAATTTTTGCAATGTTTTCTTCAGTTCTGCTTGTTACTGGCTGCCCTGACCTCTCTTCATCAGAAAAACGCTTTCTCTCCCCTCAGAAAAATGTTTAATCCATTTGCACACTGCCATTTTCTTCATGGCATTATCCCCATAAACTTGGACTAACATGTCCCTGATTTCACCTCCACTCTTGCCAAGTTTAACAAAAAATTTAATGTTTGTTTATTGCTATAATTCAAGCTCTGACATTCTTGCGACAGCACATAAAAAGACACAATAATGAACACCACTCAGCAAGACACCGCCACACGTCGACATGAACACAGCTGTGAGACACAGATATACAAAGGTTATGACACCTTAACGAGTTGTTTGTACAGTGCTGCCAGTGTAAGCACATGGTGGCAAGTTTGTGAACTTAATTGTCAGACCACGTGTATACGTGTGTGTGTGTGTGTGTATGTGTGTGTGTGTAAAAAGAGAGAGCCTGTTCTGCTTTATTTCATTAGTTCAACTCCTAAAACCCCATGTGTTTCAAACACCATATTAAAAAAGCAAACAGTTATTTCAATGGGAAAAAGTCAATCATATGCTAGAGAATTTTAGACTCACAATAACAAAAGGTATTTTTCCGGCAATAATTTCAATAATTTAAGTGTTTCTATAGCTATGAGTGCCTTTTTTTTTACAAGGAAAAAATAAACTGGTTGATCAAAATGGGCAAAAGCCAAACAAAAATCTCATTTACTTTTGAGATCACCTACTCAGGAGCTCCCCTTCTGTCACCAATGGCCTTGACCTTACAAATTCATGCTGAACAACAGAGTAACACTCAACAGGAAATTCATTCAGACCAACAAGGCCACCATGTGATCCTGGGCTTTAACCATGGGCAGCTTTTTGACAGATCTCGGAAGACTGGGATTCCATTATACTTAGTGCAATACTAACACGGTTAACTGTGCTGTTTAATTTGTAGAGCATATGCGTGTAGGTATGAACAGAACAGAAATCTATAAAGAGAACATTTTCAGGTAGTAGGATTAAGGTACTTTTTATCTTCATCTGTATTTATTTTCCATAGTGAATGTAAATTACTTTTATACTAATAAATGCTCTAAAATCTTAGCCACCACCTTTTAGCCAATTAGAAGTAAGCACCACCCTGGCCCCTTTAGAGCTCATGGTTGGCCAGTTATCACCCATAAGAAAACATAATCCCAGCTAAGTAGTAGGCTCTGAGTTTTCAACTTACCCTGTGGATGCCCTAGTTCTCTAAATAAAAGTGACCTAATAATAGCATCTGCTTTCGTTTCTGATACTGTCACCTTTGGTGTGTACACAAATAATGGCCTTTGGAAAGCTCATGGGTGCAAGAGAGTTTTTCTTGTTTGTGTGTCAAAACCAAACTATAGCATCCCCTTCAATAGCATCTCATCAAACCAAAGACTGGTGCACTGGCTCAGTGGCTCCCAGCCTAGAGCAGGGCAGGAATTTATGGTTTAAGGGAGCAAGCACAGCTGTGACTTGGCACCTGCTTTGACTAAAGACCTAACTTCTGCTCCTTCTAAGACCTCCTGGCTGATCCCAACATGGGAGGCCCAGAAGTTGGCCTGAGGGTGGAGTTTGGCAGAGCTAAGATTTCCGAACAAGCAGGGTGGTGTGATAGTGAGAAGCTTGCACCTAAGACAAAGGCTTTGAATCCACACTCTGCCCTTAGTACCTGGGCAACCTTGGACAAGCAAGGTCATTTCTTTCTCCATTTCTAGACATAGGTAATCAGAGCTCCCTCAAAGGAGTGTTGTAGGAAGTAAAGGGTGTACGGGCTTGGGAAGCCGAGAAATAACACAGATGCAAGGGAATTCTTAGAGTTACTACTGAAAATACTCTTTTTGAAAAATTAAATTTATCAGGGTAATGTGGTTAATAACATTATATAAGTTTCAAGTGCACATTCTGTAATACATTATCTGCGTGTGGCATTGTGCACTCACCACCCAAAGTCTAGGCTCCTTTCATCTCATTATATTTGACCATCTTTACCCTCTTCTTCCTCCCCGCATCTCCCTTCCCTTCTGGTAACCACCGTGCTGTTGTCTGTGTCTGTGAGTTTAAAACATTCCTTTTAAATAATAAATGATAGCCATTTGAGGCATATGAAATTATTGGTGATATTTCCCTAAGCCCAATTTAATTCATAAATTAGGCAGCGTAAGAGATTAACAACAATAATCAATAATAAAATAGAATAAGTATAACAATAATGTGTAATAAGAGTTTATGTGATGTGTTCTCTCTCTCTCTCTCTCTCTCTCTCTCATAATACCGTGTCCTGTTTGTACAGCATGGATATGCTGGACAAAGGGATGATTCACGTCCCAGGTGGGTCAGCATGAGATTTCATCATGCTATTCAGAATGGTGTGCAATTTAAAGCTTATGAATTGTTTATTTCTGGAATTTTCCATTTAATATTTTTGGGCCATGTTGACTGGATATAACTGAAACCTCAGAAAGCAAAGCTGGAGGTGGGGGAGGTGCTACTGTATACCATGCTGTTGGGACTACTGTGAGTGAAGACCATGCCCACACCCTTCCTCCTCTTTCTGCGTCCCCATTGAATGAATACCATGTCTTTCCCACTTTACTGGTGGTGCAGGATGATCCACCGAGTCCCACAGAGCAGGGCTAATAGGACACTTGAGGGCATCCTCTGGAAACTTGATGGGCAAAACAGTTATCATGGGGATGATCAAGTCCCAGGAATTCATTAAGCTTGATGAGAGGGCAAATATGAACACACTCATTAAATGGGGACACAGAGAGAAGAGGTATTCCAGCAGAGGCTGCGCCATCTCTCATGAGAGAACCTGAGATGAAAGTTGGACAACAGAGGGGAGTTTGGGTGGCCTGACCTACAAGTCTCTGGTCACCCTGAGATTCTGGATTTCCAAGCCCATGTGCTGCCCTTTTCTCCACAACTACCCCAGCTAAGACATGTTTACTGTCTCCACCTGAGCATTTTCAAGTCCCAGTTCTGGAGGCTCTGCCTATTGCCTGGAGGGAGACTCCTCTCTAAACAGGTACAGGACCGGGATCTTACGAAAACGCTTCCATACTCGCATCACCCTCCCTGCCTGCTTCCTAGTGGTCACCTTAACTTCCTATAATGAGTACTGCAGAAGGCCGCACTGAGCACCCCACAGGCAAACAGATGCCGGAAGCGGGGAGAGGGCTTGGGGAGGGGCACCAGGCTGGGCCTGGCCGGAAAGCGGGCATCGAGGGCATTGAGGGAAACCCACATTGTTGCAGAGATTTGATTCAGGTGTTGTTCACTTCTCAGATGAAACTACATACACGAGCTAAAACCCTGAGCAGAGGGAGGGGAGTCAATAAAGGCAGCATTAGGAAGCAAGAGAAGATACCTTCTTTTTAATTATAGCTGACATTTTAAAAGAGAAGATTAATGACCTTAGCAAAGTGGAGAAGGAACTGTCCTGATCCAACCAAGATAACATTTATTAGTGCCAGAAGGTGCTCTCTGTTTCTTAAAAAAAAAAGAAGAAAGAAAGAAAGAAAGAAACCATCAATAAACAGTACAGATATTCTTGTCTATAGTTGAGTAAGTGCAGTCCATGACGTCCTTGGTCACAATTTGACGCCGTGGTGATCCAAGCCTTCTCTGGGTTCAGCTTGCAGAGCCTGGGCCACCATACTGCCGGCCAGGGTCAGCACAGCAGCCCTGTTGGCCTCAGGTTTGGGGTGTTTCACTGCTATGGAGATGCTCCCCAGCTACGTCTTGCTGTACAAATGGCAGTGGGGCCTTTCACTCTGAAATAAGGCTATTAAACCCAGTTACTCTCATTCCTCCCCAGCCTTCCTTTCACTTCTAGCTCCCCTGGGATAGGTGTGGGTGATGGGGAAGGAGTGCAGATGGAAACTGTTCTGTTTGGACCACTTCACAGTTCACAAACAACACGGATGGAGGCTCTCCACTTTTACTACCTCATGTAGCCTTACAGCAGTGTATGCCCACCCCACCCCCCCAAGGCGAAGGGGAAGGGACTGTTATCCCTATTGTATATGTAATACAAACCGAGGCTCGGAGAGCTGAGGTTAGTGGCTTAATCTTGCCTAGCTTGCATATGGAGGAGCTGATACTACAGTGAAGGACTTCTAGCTCCCAACTATTCCATCATTGGACAAGTCTTATTGGGTTTCTACTGTGTATCCAACACTGTTCTAGGCACTGGAGATGCCACAGTGATCAAGACAGACATGGTCCCTGTCCTCATGGAGCTTATCTCTAACGGGAAGAGACAGACAACAAAAACATAGACAAATAAATAAGCAAGATCATCTTACACAGTGGGGAGGTACCCCTCTGTGAAACAGAACCATTTGACAGATAGATAGTTACTGCAGTGGGAGGTGCTGTTTTAGAATGGCAGCTGACCAGGGAAGGCCCTCTCTATGGAGGTGACATTTGAACCAAGAATTGAACAATGAGAAAGCAGCCATGTGAAACCTGGGGGAAGAGGATTTCAAGCAGAGGGAACAGCAAGACTAAGGCACCCAGAAAGGACAGAGTGAACAGGAAGGCCTGAGAGTGGGGAGGGCAGTGATGAAACCCTGACTGAAAACAGACCAAGCAAGGATTTGCACTGCAAAGTGGGCCTGCCTCAGCCTCCTCCCAGCATGGCTTCAGAACCCAGCAGTCAGGCCTCTTTCCTGGGGCCGGCAATTGGCGGAAGAAGCTTCTAGTCCAGAGGGAATCTGAACTGCCCAGAAATGCCTGTAGCTCCTGACATTTGGCGGTCCTAAATGAAAATATTACAGACCACCTGATCACCCCACAAGGAAGCTCGCTGGTCCTGCTGGTGCCCTGGAGTTTTCTGTAGCATTTGGACACAAAGTCACAGTCAAGTTCCCCCAAATATTTAAGAAAAGTCTGCAACACAAAAGATAGAGATCAAAACAAACGATCAGAAAAAAAGTCACTCAGAAGAAGCATATAATACCCAGAGGTAAAGAAAATGTCAAAATAAATTATAAAATCCTCAGAAAGATAAGATAGTATCCATGAAACACAAATAAAAACTATTAAAAGAAAAGGGAACAGCCAGAGATGATAAAATCACCTTAGAAATTGGAAAGGATAGCTAAAATAAAAAAATTTAATAACGGAGTTGGATGATGAATTTGAGGAAATCTCTAGAAGGTAGAGGAAAAAAGACAAAAGTGGAAAACAAAAATATTTTTAAAATCAGAAGGTCAATTCAGAAGGTCCAGTAGGAGTTCTAGAAAGAGAGTCCAGAGAAAGTAGTGGGGAGGGTATTTCCAAAGGAAGACTGTAATGAACGTAAGGAAATATAAGCAATGATGTAAGCACAGTTCCCGGAACCGGAAGACCCAGATGCCCAGCCCAGTGGCTGAAAGACGGCCTGTATCAGCCGTCACCATGCAAGCTAAGGTCAGAGTTAGAGAAACCTCTGACAACTGCTAGTTAAGCGTGGGGACGGAGTGCAGACACTGTTAGACACACAACATTTCACAACATTTGCTTCCCGGGCGTCTCTCCCCCGGAAGCTTTTGGAGGAAACTCTCCGCCCCAGCGAAGGAGGGGGCCAGAGAGGACGATGTGCGGGATCCAGGCAGCGGGCAGCCATCAAACCGGGGACGGGAGTGGACACCCGGCCGCACAGCGTGCCTGGGACAGTGCAGTTTGGAGCAGGGGGTCCGAAGGGCCTGGAGCTTTCGAAAATGGAACGGATAAAGTTAATGACACATTTGACCAAAAAATTACGTCGAGAGACTGTCAATAGAGGGGGTAGGAAGAGCTGGCCACATAGCAAAAGAAAACAAAAACTTCTTATTTGGAGTTAATCCTTTTCATTTGATTAAAGACAGGAAATACATTCACTTGGCCCGTCGGTGAATAATATCCTAATCCTATCAATAAATTGCTACGGTAATGTTTTTACAAGTGGACATGTAAGGGAAGGGATGTAAAATATTGCACATCGTCATTTACTATAATAAGTTAACAGGGAATATGTGTCTGACTGATTACCACGGGCTAGCAAGGTATGCATGATGTTTGCAAACATGGAGGTAGTTAGCAGCAAGGAACTAAAGGAATTAGAGCAGTTGTTTCTGGGGAAGTATGAGGAGGGGTCGAGAAGGTACTGCTGGCTTTTACGTAAGTGTTTAGCACTGTTTGACTTCTTAAAAGCTATTTTTGTCAATACTTTGACAAAAATAAGACATCAGTGGCAAATAGGGGCTATTTAAAGTCTCTGGATTGATTGACATCCTTAGAAAGAGTGTAAATAACGAGGCGATGAGGGCCGAGGGCCAGGACGCTCCAGCAGGTGGAAGCTGAGCTGAGGTGAGGAGACTGAGTTGGAGGGGGATGGGGCCCGAGGAGCCACGAGGACAAGGTTTCAAGAAGGGAGACGGAACGCTGTTGATCCTGGAATAAAGTAGGGTGAAGTTAATCTGGAACCTAAATGCACTAGAATTAAAGATGGCACTTTAAGCTAAATAATTCATATTTAGCTAAATCAGAATGGTCTTCTCCTGCAGTCAGTTTTCAATGTCTGTTCCCCTAAGGGACAACTTTCCCTTCGTGCCTCAAATGTCCTTTGTGCTGGGGCTGGCTCAAACCAGCTTGCAAGAACTGATTGATAATTTGTCAGGCATTTTGTTATCTGGTTGCTAAATACAACCATTATTAAAGATTAAACTATATAAACTTTCAATTAAATAAATTACCTTAAATGCAAGTATAACAAATACTCAAAACTTGTCACATCCTAATCATTTTACTACATTTTATAATTATCTGAGTTTATCTGCATCTGGTGGTGGACATTCGATCTAAAAGCATGCTATGGTACATCTTTTGTCAACTCTGTGCAGGTGGCATCATATTGGTAGCTGGAATTCAACCAAAGTAGGAATATTTACACCACAGAAATTGGCAAATGCCACAAATCGGGGCTTCTCTCCCCAGATTGCTAGTGATTAAACATGTACCAGTCTATCACTGCTTACACTCTTTGTGTATTTCTCTCAGATGTATAAATGGATAGTTGCTTGTTTGTTTAGTTATTGGTTGGTTATGTGGATGGATGGATGGATGGATGGAGGGATACTTGGGTGTATAGTTGGAAGCCCCCTCCCTTTCTGACAGCCACTGGAGCCTAAAGACGACATTCCCAGTGCGTGAACAACACAGTAGCCTGAGGAAGCCCTGACTGTAGCCTGTATAGGGGTTGTCTGGTCAAGCTGAGGAGGGGAGCAGGCAGAGGCAAAGGGTCCATCCAGCAGCCTAGGAATCAATGCCTGTCCCCAAGGCCCTGATTATTTCAAAGACATAAGGCAGGCAGGCCTAGACTTTGAACTGGACAACCTTACTACTCACTCTTGGTATTCCCTGTGACATCCTTTTTAAGAGAGCTGAGGCATCCTGGAAATAATAATAATAATCCTGAGGTCAGTTGATGCTGATTTTAAATAATGTTGGCCTGTATCTCCTGACCCACATCCGGTGAGGCCTAGTATTTTTGGGACTTCTGTAAGTTCTCAGGGCTTACATTTATCACGGATGCCACTGTGAGGCCTCCTCCATGAACTCACCACCCCCCTCCCATGCCACCTCCTGGGCCAGCTGTTTTATAGGAAGCCCACAGCCTGAGTTCTTCAGGTTAGATTCACATTGAGCATTTTGAGCAAGAATTCTACATAGCTGCTTATGTGCCCTCAGCTGGGTGTCACATTGGGAAGCAGGTGATGTGAGCTGGTCCCACAGTTGGTGTTGCTTAATCACTTGGTTAAGGAGGATCAGCCAACCTCTCCAATAGAAAATATCCTTTCCCCTTTGTAAATAATAATTAATCTGTGGGACAGTACTTAAGGACCGTGTGAATATCCTGTACCCACCAGCCTTGCACCCAGTGGTTTTAGCACCCAATGACTTGTGAGCATCAGTTATTGTCTGAGTGGTTGTCAAATGGTGATTTGCCAATTCTCTGATTCCTTCTGGATTTATTAAGTGGCATTCTCCTGAAAGGAAGAGCTTTCTCTCTCTTTATCTTTCAGACCAGTGGCTCTTAACCCAGAATACATATTTGAATTACCGAGGAGCTGTTAAAAATGTTCACTGCCCGCCCTCCTAAATTCTGACTTATTTGGTCTGGGTGGAGCTTGAGCATCAATATACGTTTTGAGCTCCCAGGCTGTTGTGTGGTCAGGGCTGAGACCCTACTCTGGGTATTGGGGAGCCATAGGAGGGGTGGATGCAGAGAAGTGAAAACTCCATCAGAGTTTCCAAAAGGTCCCTCTGGCTGCAGAGGAAATGGCACTTCCAGGTGGGGCAGGGTTGGGGCAGGGCTGGGGCAGGGAGCCGAGTGAAAGGAGAAAGTTGTTGGAATAATCCTGCCAAAATAACCATGAAGGGAGAATCCAAGGAATAAAGTTTATGGTAAAAGGCATTTGATACTGTAGGCTTGGGAGCTATCTTTGTGGAAGTAATGGGCTGAAGTTAATAAAAGTTGAATAAACAATCTCTTTCATATACGTGGCATGGTCCAGCATTTCAAGCTTCATCACACCCCTCAAAAACTCACATTTATAAACATTTGGGAGGGCAGAGAGGATTTGGGGTAGGGAAGGTTAAATGAGTACCCTCGCCACCCAATTCCCTCAGCAGACCCTCACCTGGGAGGTGACTTAGTTAAGACACAAGAAGGGAAAATCCACCTTTTGATGTATATCCTCATTAGTTTTGAGAGGGTTGACTGTGGTTGGCTTTATTTAGCTTTGTTTAAATGACACATATCTATCAAGGGTGGTAGGTAGGTAGGTGGGAACCCAGGAGGACCATGGGTTTAGGGAAGGCATTACACTGCTTAGTGCCCTGGTGGAGTATGACCAGACAGACAGGGTGGTGGCCACACAGACTCCAGGGCAGCTCAGGAAGGCCCATCTGTGGTGACAGGGTCTGGCTTTGCACCCCTTCTTCATAGAACTGGGGTGGAAGGGCCTTTCTTGGGACATCTGGAGCGTTCCTCACTAGCAGATTTCTTAAAGGGCTAAGGCTATAGTCTCTGGAATGCTGACCTTGGGGCTGTCTCATGGACCCTTCCTGAGCAAACCCCTCAGGGAAAGGCCATGCCAAGGGCAGTGCTGGGAAACTGCTGGGTCCTGCACACTCCTCTAGCTGTCCACAGTCTGCCCTCTCAGGGACTGCCAGATGAGGCCCAGAGTGCGTGACCATAGGCACTTAGCAGGGTCCTCTAGCCCAGTGTCCCACAGCCATAGCTAACCTCACCCATCAGGAAGTCACTTCAATTTCTTTCTCTTAAACCCAAGGAGCCTGGGGGGACCTAACCACGGGGGTCATTCCCCCAGAGACAGAAAGCCAAAACACAGGTCAATAGTTAAGTGTCACACAAGTGAGAGGGTCGTGTGAGGCGCAGAGAGGCTATTACAGATATTGGAGGGACACTGGGGGAGAAGGGGGATGACAGTTCCTTGGAAGAAGTGGCATCTGAGTAGGGTCTTGGGTCAATAGCAGGGCACTTCAGGGAAGCCAGTCTCCTATGTGAGCCCTTGTCTACAGGAAGATGCCAGCAGAGGGGTCTGCATCCCAGGTTAAATCTGTGCATGGGGACACAAGCCCAGTCCAGACGATGCCTCTTTCCATTGCTATGAAAGATGAAGAAGTGACAGCAGGCCTGCTTTGTGTGACCTTGGGCAAGTGTCCTTCCCACTGGAGGGCTCCAGTGTCCTCACTTTCTATTAGGCCCTTAAGGCTGTAGCACTCCACAGCCTGGTATTTACAGGCCCAGGCTCCCATTCACGGGAGCAGAACTGGCTTGGGCTCAGTTTGTCACCAACTCCTACTCTCCCCTTTGGTCTCATGTTTGGATGCAGCAGTGAGCACCAGGGTTTTGCAGGCTGATGAGCAGATAAGCTGACCATTCTCCCCAGATTTATTCAGGTCCCCTGAATGAGCTATAGGCAATGGGAAGAGGGACATCTGCACTCTAGTTTTGGTGCTGTGTGACCTTGGGCAAGTTGCTTCCCCTCTCTGGGCTTCACGTTCTACTTCTGTTGAAAAAGGCAATGTCTGGGGGCACTGTAGCATGGTTGAGGTCAGGATGCAAAGGGGCCATGCCTGCCTTGGTCCTCAAAAAATTGTTGGGCAAACCAAACTTGATGGCCTTTGAACCCAGTGAAGAGTGGAATGAGGACGATTATTTCCGTCAGGAGGTAGAATCCTCAGGCCCTTACCTCCGTCACAGCAGACCTAGGGCAGTGGTTTTCCTTCCTACCCAGGTGGCAAGGTTTCATGCTCCCCATACCCATCAAAAGAAGAGGCTGCCTGCTGCCCAACCTTGTGGGAATGCTGTGAGGTATAATGAAGTGATACTTGTAAAAGCAGAGTGGCTATGAAACCAGCAACTTTCTTTGCCTTCCTGGGGCTCCCCATGTCCCCCATTCCAGCAGGAAAGCTGGGTGGGAATCTTAGCTAGCCCCCAGCCAGAGGCCCCTCCTCTTCAAGTTCTCTTTCAGACTTTTCTCTTGCAATTGTAGCCTCTGGGTCCCTGACACTTGGTCGCAGAGTCTCTGACACCTCCAGAGCAGGCCTCTTCATACAATGCCCAGCCCTGACCATCTGGCCTTGTGCATTCCGAGTGTTCACCTGCAAGGACCAAGCTCTTTCCTTTTTTTGCAGTTTTTCTCCCTTCTTGGAAAATGTCAAACAGAGAAATGCAGTTTAGAAGAAATCGATATTCTCGGATGGAGAACTTGCTGCATTTACAGCAAATCAATTCAGCACAAATTTACAGAGCGCCTGCTGTGAGTGGGGCCCAGAGCCCTGGAGGGAATCAGAGTTGAATCAGTCCCTGCTGGGCCACAGACAGCTCACGGGGAAGGAGAGGAGATGCATGCAGGCATTAATAATTCATATTTAAGCTGAAGAGTGTTGCCAAGCCAGAATACCATTTAACGCTCTGAGCGGCTACATCCTTACCTGTGGTATGCTGACAACAATGCCTACCTGGGGTTGTTGTGCAGAAAACACGGACTGAATAAAATAATGCATGTGGAAGGGCTTGTAAGCAGCAATGCCCTATCTGTGCTTTTTCCGTACAGAATGACCAGCGTTATAATGGGGGTGTAGGAGAAAGGTAGATTTTGACTGGGGAGCTCTGGGCATGTTTCTTAGAGAAGGTTGGATTTGCACCTTGAGAAATGGTGTAATATTTAGTCTTAAGTTTATTAGTACCAGAGAAATCTGAAATCGCAAATGATTTAAACAAGATACAAGGCCATTTCTTTTCATACAAATATCCAGAGGTAGGTAAGTGGCTAGGACCAGTATACCAGCTCCATAGGGTGAAGGGTCCATAGTGTCTTTCTATCTTGTTACTTTTCTATATATAGCTTCAATCTTAGCCTTTGGTAACCTAATGGACCAAAATGGACCAAAATGGCTGCTCCAGTACCAGCCATTTTATCCACATTCCAGTGACCAGAAAGGCAGAAAAGGGAAGGAGAAAGACACATCCCTCCCCTTTAAGAAAATGTCCCTGAAGTGACACTTATTTATTGACTAAAACTAAATCTTAGCACATGGCCATATATTCTGCAAGAAATGCTGGGAAGTGTAGTTTTTATTGAGTTGCCATGTTCTCGGTTAAATAGCCCATGACAGAGGGGAGAACAGATATTGGGACCAATGAGCCATGGCCGCCACAGCTGGGTCAGCCCCGGGCTACCTGCAGACTTTGTCTCCAGCACTCATTTCTTTTTGCTTTAATAAGACCTCTTTCTGCCCCTTCCATCTGGAAGCCAGAAGAATGAACCCCCAGGGCATTGGCTGGCTGGCTCTGAATTCTGACTGCTCTGGGAGAGCAAATCAAGTGAGACCATTTCAGCCATTCCAGAGAAAGCCCTGCCAGGAGCAGAGGGCTGTCGTTGGGTTTGTGTGCTGGGGTCTGCACCACCTTGGTGCCATGAATCCATCGATCTGAAGATTTTCCCTAGGCAGGAGGGATCCTCTCTCTCTCTCACGCTTCTCTGAGGCCCCAAGCAGGAGGGTCATCTGAGAAGGTGATGAAGACTCACCCTTCTTCTCCTCGGTGGTGGGGAAGGAGACTGTCTTCTGGACCCGCCTCTACTTTTCCCCCATGGACAACTGTGGCCCGGCCAGGCCTTGGGCCCCTCCACCTGGAGAAGAGGGAGCATGGGGAGGAGTAGGCAGAGTTGCCAAGAGAAGTGTCTGGATGGGTTCCACCTGCTGCCTCTCTGGGGTGTCCCGTGAGCCCCGTGCCCACACCGCCTGGCCTCCTAGAAAGTCCTGCTCACCCAGCTCAGAGCTTTGCCCTGGCCTCATGCCTGCCTTGCCTCCATCTTTCCATAGACTCGTGAAAAAGCCCATCTCATCTTTGATCACACTGATCCCCTGCCTTTCAGTGTCCAGCCCATCTCCTCAGTCCCCCTGGGTCCCCTTTCTTCAGTTCCTTGCTTCTGTCCCACTTGGCTGTGAACCCCCAACCTTGGTATCCTCTTTGCACTCAACACACCTCTCTTCTAATGGACCCATGCTTGATCTTGGTTGTATGTAGGTATTTGGCACCTGTCCTGAGTTCTGCCCTAGACTGGGACTCTTGAGGTATAGGGACCATTTCTCTGTTTTTCCCCAGGTAAGGATATGGCCTGGAGCAGGGGCTCAGCAGGTGTATGTTGAGGGAATACTGGGGGACATAGGTTAGCCCACCTTCCCGCTGCGCACTGAATGATAAGTAAGAAGCCATGGCAGCATGGTGGTATGTGTGGATGGATTTCATGGTGGTGTGTGGGGATGGATTTAATAGACTTGCTGGACACTCTCAGTGCTATTTAGGGCATGTTTTCATGGGACATGCACTCTGAGTTCCAAATAGCCGGTTCTAAGTCAGCTCATAGGAACAAGCTGCCTTTGGTGAACTTGAGGACTCACTGTCTTTCCACACTCCAGGCTCAGGAGCCTGTCTGAAGACCAGCAGAAAATGGGAAGAACATGAACTCGCCTGAAGGGGAAGAAGCAGATGTAAAATGGAAAGTCCTTCAGCTCCTTGTCCTTTCGGACTAGAACGGCCTGAACACCATCGCCCGGCTCCGTTGTCTATTTCCCTGTGTCCTAAACTTCTTTCTCTGAACCTTGAAGGTCAATATCGCAGCACTTCCTGGATCAGAAATAAAATGATCAGTTGTTAGACCCAGTTAGCCAAGGCCCTCCTCTGAGCATGCTGCGGGGACCACATCCCTCTCCCCTACCCTTTTAAGGCCGCATCAATCTCTGGGTAATGAACTGTCTGACTCAGTGTGTACCAGCCAGGCGTGTCTGCCCAAGGCCGGCTGACAGCCCCCTAACTCCCTGACCCTCATTCAGACATCTTCCAGCTCTGCTGTTGCTGAAATGCACCAGTCCAACACTTAGCTTCGGGGAGGAAACTGTACCCGGCACTGCTTTCCTACCGCCCATCTCCGTGCTTAAAGAAGAAATTTAGGATTGAAAGTGATCTATCGGAGGAACTTTCTCTAGGATAACACACTAGATTTTGCTCAGCTGTTGTTTTGTTTCATTTGTTTTTAGCACCTCAACTTCTTTCATTGGTAATATTTTTGATGCCTGAGACCATAGTGGGTGTTTTAGCTTTTTAGACATATGCTTTACATATGGAATAGTACACTTCAGGGGACAACTTGGTGTGTGTCTTTGCCAACTGAACTTGCCTGTGTAACCACTCTGTCATTTTTAAAGTCCTGATTTATCAAAATAAGGTTCCATCAGGTGGGGAGCCCCAGCTGTGAGTGCCGGCTCAGAGCCTGTGTTAGACTCGCCAGTCCTCATAATTAGCTGGAAGGTAGGTTTAATTCTCTCCTTTGTACAGAACAGGAAGAGCAGGCTCCAAGAAGTGGGCCCCCTGGCTAGTCAGTCAGAGGACTGTGGCTCAGAGGAGCCCTCTGGCACCAAGCCTGCCCTCTTCTTCCTCTCCTTGTCACCCATCCTCAGGGATAGCCTGTTCTCTGGCCTTCCTGGAATTGATGTATTGTAAGTGTGTACCCAAACAGTAGACAATGGCCAGAAGAATGCGAGGACAGGGATGCAGGCAGCAAGGACTGCAAGTCTGTACCTTCCTTCACCTGCCAGTGTCCTTGGAGGGCCTGACACTGTCCATCTGGGGACCCAGACACACCTCATCTTGGCCACTTCCTTGCTGAGAACTCCCTCGGTCCACCGGGAGACCGGAGGCCATGATTATAAATTCTCACCTACAAGGCATCTGTTTCCCGCCCCCATTATCTGCATCGTGCTGGTCCCCCATGTGGACATTTAACAACGTCATGGCCGTACACTGACCGTGCAGAAGGTGCCGGCCGCAGAGCTGGAGTCGAGTCTCAGCAGCCCTGCCCGCACAGGCATCGCCTTTTAGAGCCAGATGGTGGGGAGGGAGCCCTGGGGGAGATGCTGAGCACTCAAGGGGGTGCTCTCGAGGTCTCAGGCCACCCACTCAACACTTTAATGACGAGCCTGGGCACGCCAATGCATCCTGACTGACCAGAAACTCCGCTCCAAGATCCCTGGAAGAAAAGATCTATTCTTCACGTACAGGGAGGTTGCAGCCCAACTGAGGAGACAGGTGAGAGGTTCACACCTGGAGGGAATCAGTGCTTTGCTCTCAAACTGGCCAGTCTGTTTGTTTCCCTGGCGTGCTGCAGCCCTGCTCCCTGCCAGGCACCGGAGGAGGCCTGGGGGTGCCCTGCCCTTCCTTAGGGGCCTGCTGACTACGCCAACAGCGGGGCAGCTACGCGGGCAACCACGGTGCAGCTTTTGTCTGCCTTGACACCCTGAGTTGGAGCTCACGTTAGAGCCTTTTTTGGGACTTGCAGAGCCTCAGCGCCTTACAGACTCCTGTTCAAATTCCCTGTGTTTCAGGCGAGGAGCCCGGGGTCCATGGAAGAGAAGTTGCACACTCCAGGGTGGGCGGCCAGGGGCGGGAGCAGACCTCCTGCCGTCTCCCCAGCTCCCCAGCCTTTCACCCACGTACCCCATTCCTGCTCCCACCCCGGAAGCAGCAACTTCAAGGAGGTAGAGAAGTTGCCAGCTTGCCACAGGGGCAGGCAGCGACGGTGAGAAGCCTAAGGCCGCAGGTCTCCAAGCTGACCGCCAGGCCCTGCGGGGGCGCTTACCCCGACCTCCTCAACGGGCCCAGGGGGTCCCCGAGGTTTCAAATTACGTTCTGTTTATTTGTTTAAGAACATAAGGCGGAGTGCTGTGTTTTTAGGAAGTTTTACATATAAATTAGTAAACTTGTTTTTTTTTAGTTTGATTTTTGGAATGGTTGATAGCAGCCCACTTCCCTGGAAGTCCCTGTTTCCTGCAATGTCTGCTAAGGGACTTTTCGGGAACCCTGTAGAGCTCTCCTGTGACAAGTCACAGGCGAAACCTCGCTGTCAGTCCTGAGGCCTCAGTGACGGTGCAGCCCAGTCGCCGACTTGCGGAAGTACGGGGCCGCCTTTCCTTACCGCGGCCTGTTGGGAAGGAAAGGGGGTTTGGGGTGTAAGCGTCTCTGGGATTGTTCCATGTTCCTGGGACCTAAGAACCCCGGGCTCGTGGAAAGCAGAGACTCGGGAACCGATGGCCAGGTTCTCCAAACAGCTGCAGGCCCCCTCCCACCCTGGGAGGTGCCCCACTTGCCGGGGAGCCCTGGGGTGCCGGCAGCCGCCTGCCCTGGCTGTCAGGGTACCCGGCCTGTCTGCTGCCACACTGCGTCCACAGGGAAATTCCAGGCTTCCCCAGGGACTGTCTCAGCGGCTTGGAATCCTGCCCTTTGACCCGTCTGGGCTGGCTCAGGCCTGGAAGGAAAGGCAAGTAAATAAATATCCATCTGTTTGATCCCAGGCAGAACATTTATCTTTCAACAGGAAGCTTCCTGAGGAAGAACGACCAAGGCTTTGCAACGGCGGTGTGCTGTGGAAGCCACGGCCCGTCTGTGCCTTTGCTGGGACAGAAGTTCCCTGGGAGCCGTGTCCCGGCCACGCTGGGCCCTGGCACGCGTACCCCAGAGCCCTGCCTTTCCCTCCCGGGTCCCTCCAGATGCCCGTGGGCCCAGCGGGCTCCCTGTGGCTTCCCAAGTGGAGGAGGAAATGGGTTTTCATCATGGCAGCCTCCCCCCAGGGGTCCGGTCTTCCTCAGGGCTGTGCAGGCAGGGCTGGTGGCGGGAGGGGGCAGGCTCAGGGCTTCCCCTGTGGGGTGGCCTTTGATTGCTCGGGATTCTAAAGGAGAGGGCATGCATGTACCTTCTGGATCTGGCCTTGGAATCCACTTAGTGGGACACCTGTCACTTCCCCCTTCAATTTCTGTCCTTGTCTGGCTCTGGTCGAAACCCAGTGTGACTTTTAGATTCTGAAGAACCATAAGGGTCCCAGAATCCTTTCTTGAAGCTCACGGAAGTCCAGTGGCCTGTGGTCAAAAGCCCATTTGCTGAAAGCCATGAGTCTCTTTCATGGGTGCTGGGTGCTGGCTCTGGAGGCCAGAGAGCTTCTGAAACCAACTCTCCCCTCTTCGCGTCCCACTGTACCCCATTCTTCCTTCTGCTGGATGGCTGAGAACTCAGTTATTTTGCATCCCCCAATCCTCTTAACATTTTAAGTCAGAATCCAGACAGTAATAATCTGATGTCCCCTAAGGTGTCTTTTGTGATAAACCATTTTCATTTAGTTGGGTTAATTTGATCCCTTCCTTCCTCCCCGCTCCCCTATCCTTCCTTTCATCCTTCCTTCTCTTCTCCTTCTTCCCTCCCTCCCCTCCTTTTTTCCTTTTCCCAGACACTTCTGAGTGCTGGGCACCATGCCGAAGCCAGAGTCGCAGAGGTGAGGAGGATCCAGGCGGTGCTGCAGGGGCGGTGGCATGGATGACTAACACCCACCAGGGCGGGAAGAGCACTGTGCCCTGTGGAGGGGCAGCACTCAGTGGCCCCATACTTACTTCACACCCACCCCTCGCCCCATTCACCAAAAATCTGGACAGTTTGTAGCAGGAAACTCAGGCCACAAAGTGATGGTCCTGTAAACAGTAGAGAATCAGTAGGAAGAAAATGAAATAAAATGGGCTCAGCAGGTCCACGCACTTCTTAGAAAACGGAGTTCACCCCCTCGGGAAGCTTGCCGGATCCCCGAAGTGGGCCAGCCAGGAGGAGTACAGGGAATCACAGGCCGGGGGTGCGGGGCCGGGCCCTGTGCCGGCGGAGCGCCTGCCTCCTCACACGGGGCCCTACAGCGGGTACCTGCACGACCCCACTCCACGGAAGAGGAATCAGGAGAAGCTCTGCCCACAGTCACGGAGCTAGGGCCAAGACTCAAACACAAGCCTGTCTGACCTCAGTGTCTTGGTAATGATGGCATGGGAAGGATTCCTCACTTCCACCAGCTTCTTTATAATGAAGGCAAATTAGGAATTCAGGCATTGGCCAATCTAGCCTTTGAGTGCAGTGACATACGAGGGCTGTCCGGAAGAAACCCAGCCATACATGCCTCTGTATTTTTCATATCACACGGCTGGATACTTTCCAGACAGCCCTTGTGTGTTTAGCACCTACAAAGCAAGATCCGCTGGTACATGTTCTGTTGGTACTCTGGGAACTGATCGCTGGCACTTACCGGCCAGTATTTCTCTCAGGTTACTTGCTGAAATGCCAGCCCATATTTGCCTTGCCTGCAGAATGGCTCCGGAAGTGGAAGAGCCTGGAAGTCAGGTGACTGCAGTTGTAATCCTGGGCTTGCAGGTGATTAACGGTGTGACCTTGGAGAGGTCGCTTTTCTCTGGTTTCAATTTCCCCATTTCAAAATGGAAGGAATTGCAGCAATTCCACTTCCACTAGGAGAGCAGTATGTGTGCACCAGGAAGCACTCTCAAGGACCTTAATGTCAATATTGCAGGTCATCACGAAAACCTGAGGACCCCCTGTGGTGACCCATGTAATGCCATGTGGCAGTGAGCACCCGAGTTGGCCCCCGCTGCTCTCTGCCTCTTGCTACTGCCCTGTGTGTGGTGTTCCCCTACATTGAACCAGGCCTGCATGACCGATAGCCAATAACACACGGCAGAATAATGGCATGGCACTCCTGAGGTTAGGTTACAAAAGACAGCAGATTCCCTCTTGGGTTCACTCTCCTTGTTGTAAGCAGCCCAGGAGAAAGGTCCTACGTGGAGAAGAACTGAGTCCGCCAACAGCCATGTAAGTGAGCCCCTTATATGTCAACCTTGTAACCCGAGTCAAGCCTTCAGGTGATGGCAGCCCTGGCTCGTAAAAGACCCTGATCCAGAACTGCCAGGAAAAGGTGTTCCCAGATCCCTGATCTCAGAAACTGTGTGAGATGATAAATGCTTGTTGATTTAAGCTGCTGAATTTTGGAGGTAATTCGTTATGCAGCAATAAATAAAGAACATACCCATACTGTAGAATATTATGCAGAAGTTAAAAAAAATGGAGTAGATCTCTGTGTGCTGATATGGAATGATTTCTAAGTATGTTGTTAGGAGAAAAGAATAACTACAGAAAAACACATAGAGCTCTATCTCTTATGTGTACAACACCATCACCACTGACTATATTTTATAGGCATTTGCATATGCATGCATAATACACATGAAGTAAATGAGCTATTATGATATACCAACTTTTAACATCTATTTGCCTCTCAGTAAGGGAGTGAGAGGAGGATGCAAAAGAGGATTTTCCATTTTTTAAATTCAGTATCTTGCAATTTTTATTCTAGATTTTTATCATGATAATGTGTCCATGTGTTACTTATATACAATTAAAACCTTCTTTAAACAGAGGGGTTGCACTATATGACTATTGAGGTCTCTTTCAACTCTGGCATTTTATAGTTCTATTAAAATAGTCATCAAATGCAAATTAAAAGTCACCTCTTTGTGGGCAAACATTAAAAAGTTTAATAAATCAAATATTGGCAAAGATGTCAGAATATCTAATTGCTATGTTTTTTGCACACTGGAAACTAATAATAAAAAAATTATTATAAGAAATGTTGGGAAAATTGGTACTCTCATACACTGCTTCTGGAAGTATAAATTGAGAACCGATTGGGAAGGTTGGTTAGAATGAAAATAAGATACTATCAACTCAAACAAAACATGCAGACTTCACACCCTTTGAGGTCTAGCATTTCCACTTCTAGATAGTCATTCTTTTACATAGAAACATGCTGAAAATAAGATGGTATTACATTTATTTACATAAATGCCATTCTGGAAGGAGCCTTCTGTGACATACCCAAGGATGCATGTGCCAACAACGCTTGTAAGAGCAAAATCTTTGATATAATCTTAATGCCCATAAATAAATCAGTGTATTCTTAAACCATGAAATACTATGACATTATTAAAATGAATGTACTAGGCTTGTATGTCACATGGTGGACATATCTTTAAGACACACCAAGTGAAAAACACACAGCAGAATGTTACATATAATATGGTATCGTTTAGAAACATAAAAAACCAATACCATTTTGTTGCCTAATGTTTCAGTGAAAAATCATAGAAAAAAGTCTGTAATAGTACAAGCCAAAGTCATAAGGGTGGGTGTCTGGAGAAGAAGAAAATATGATTGAGGGATAATTAAAAGGGACTTAACCTTTATCTGCAATGTTCTGATTTGATTAAATAGTTATAGAGCACTAGTAAGCACTATGTAAGAAATGTATTTAAATATCCATGTATCATTAAAAATTAACTTAGGAAGAGTCGCCTATACCAAGAAGAACTTTGGCTGGAACACTAGGAATTCTGGTATTTTAAGAGCAGTATATCTCGACTCTGGCTGGCTGCACATCAGAGTCACCTGGAGCTTTAGGAAAAAATAATGCTGGTCCCGTTCACACCCAGCAACTCTGATGTAATTGGTGTGCGGCTCTGGCCTTGGTGCGTTCCAAAGGCTTCCCAGGTGATTCTAGTGGACAGTTGGGGCTGAGAGACCTCGATTTAGAATAGCAGGCTCTGAAAAACTGTCACAGACAGTAGGACACTGAGGACACATAATGATGTGGTGTCCAGGAATGGATGCTGGAATTGGAAAAGGACATTAGTGAAATCCAAATACAGTCCGTAATTTGGTTAATAGTGCCAATGTTTTGATAAATGTCCCCTCGTTATGTAAGGTGTGAATATACGGGAAAAGTGATAGGAGAACTCTGTACTCTCTCTACAACTCTTCTGTACATACCCGAACTGTTACAGAATAAGATAGTGCTACATGTTTTGGAGAATTGTTCTGGTTATACACGGTCCAGCACAAGTAACGCCCGGACTTGAGTTAAGATTTTATTACAAAATCATAACATACATGCTTATGGTTACATAAGTAATGTCCGTTTCTTATGAGCTGACAATCTATACCAAATATTTTATTACAAAATTATAAGCATGTATGGATATGATTTTGTAAAAAAAAGAAATCATAACTCAAGTCGGGCGTTACTTCTGCCGAACCCTGTATTTTAATTTTTGTTTAATCGAAAAATACCTTTCAAGTCTTTTGTGTTTTTGAGTGTTGTACTTTAAAATGTTGGGGTGGGGGTGCACCAAATCTGGTGCTCAGGAGGTTTCTGGGTAAGAACAGAGGTCTAGCTACTAACAGAACCTCAAGGCCTTCTCCGTCAGCTGGAGCCCAGGACTCATCACAGTGGGGAAGGGCCCCAAGAGGAGCCCTACCATTCGCTCCCGGCAATAAAACAAGGCTGCTGGTGACGAGTTTCTTTAACTTTTTCTTATCTGAGAAGCTCTTTATCTGTCCTTCAATTCTGAATGCTAGCCTTGCTGGGTACATTATTCTTGGTTGTAGATCCTTGGGTTTCATCACGTTGACTATTTTCTGCCAATCCCTTCTGGCCTGTAACGTTTCTGGTGAGAAATCAGTTGAATGTCAAATGGGTGTCCCCTGATAAGTTACTACTTGCATTTCACTTGCTGTTTTTAGAATTTTCTCTTCTTCTTTAACTTTTGCCATTTTAATTATGATGTGTCTCATTGTGTTCTTGTTTGGGCTCATCTTGTTTGGGACTCTCTGTACTACAAAGAATGTTAAGGGGATTTCTTTAAAATGGGAGGAGGGATGGGAGAGTGGGTAAAACAAGGGAAAGGGATAGAGAACAACAACAACAAAGATGCTGCTACATAAAGCTCAGCTTCTCCAGAGAGCATTTCCCTCAGGATTCATAGGGTAAGTTTCTCAGGGTAAGAACTGTCCATGGAGCTCCTTGGTTGTTTCAGAATTAGTGGGTAGAAGAGGCCCTTCCCAAGGGAAGGGAGAATCTCAGCGCTTCTGGGTCTGATGTGCTCACCGCAGATTGTGAGCACGAAGACCAGACGGATGGGAGGTCACGCCAGGCATGCAGGGAGTGAGGGTAGAGCAGCGCTGGCCCCAAACCCAGTTCTCTTGATCTGCAAATCCAGGACCCTTCCTATTATTTCACCCTGTCCCTGTACTTGACTAGCAGGTACCCATGTAAGGGAACCTTGGCTTTGGGCTGCAGAGAGCCCAGAACTTAAATCGTGGCTCCTTGTAACTCCCTCTGTTTCTGCTGAGCGATATTTCTCGTTTTTTCATTATTTATAAGAAAAGGGCTCTGTGAGAGGGCTTCGATCTGCCAGCTGCTAACACTTCACAGAACAAAATCAGCTTGTTGAATTTATACATTCTGGAACAACTCCCACCCGAGTGCTGGGCCCTGTCCCTGCCTGGTGCCCTTGACAGAAGAGGGTATGGCTCCAATTCCTCTGCAGGGCCGGGGCCTCTCTCAGCTGACGCAAGTGTTCATCTGCGATGAATGGGCCATAAGGCTACGAGACTTCCCCGGAGTTTGTGCCACGCCTCTCCCGAGCCTGCCAGACCACTCAGGGGCCTGAGGACCTGCCTGCCCAACCCTGAACATCTCATCTAGGGTTGGTCTGGGTAAACTTGGCCTTGGGAAAAAGTGATTGCTTCTAAAATTATTTGCAGTAAAGTGCCTATGATTTATCTTACTTGAGGAGAGAAAGAAATTATCCTGGCCTCTGAGTGGGAATGTAATGGGAAGATTGGAGTAGGGGTTCTCAGCCTGGCTTTGCAGTGGAATCACCTGATGCTCCCCCACCCCCACCCCCATTATGATTGAATTGATTTGAGGGCCCAGGCATGGGCACTTTTTAAAGTGACTCAACTGGCTTTAATAACAGCTCAGGCTGAGAACTCCTGCATTGAAGGGAAAGGGGGAGAGAACATTGAGGTCAGTGGGTAGGATTCATTATATTTCCTAAGTCAAGCAACTTTCTACAGAGGAGAGTGACTTGCCCAAGCTTTTGCACATTGTTGGCAAATTAAATTTAATTTTCAGGTGAGCAAGGATCTGTGGGCCACCTAGTGTGTGCTGGCTGTGGAAGGAAACCAGGATGTCAGGGGTAGTCTCTCCCAGCCACTCACTCAACTGTCACAGGAAGAAGAAGAGGCAAGGACCAAGTCCCAACCCACAACTCCCCACAGCTTCTCGCGCACATGGCCGCAACCCAGGATTGTTGAGCAGCTATCGTTTTTGAATAGCCTCTCCTTGGAGTGGCAGGATGGTACGGTGGCTGATAGCGTGGGCTCTGGAAGCGAATTACCTGGGTTTAACCCCAGCTGCAGCGCTTCCTAGCTCTGTGACCCAGGGCATATTACATAACCTCTCTGTGCTTCTGTTTCCTCGTCTGTAAAATGGGGATAATGAGACAATATACTCTACAGGGTTGGGAGGTTAAATGAGTTAATGCCTGTATATAAAGTGATTAACACAGTACCTGTCACCTAATATACACTCATTAAATGTTAGCGATTGTTAGTTAAGCTTGCAGGTTCAACACTTGTGCCTCCTTGTTGGAAAGGAAGGGAAGTCTGCTGCAAAAGAGCTTTGTCCTACTGAAGCATAGCTGTGAGCAGTCTTGAATACCAGGTGGCACATATACCACCATTAGCTGCCTATCTCCAGGACCCCTTACCGCCTGCTCTTGGATGCACCTGGGCCTAGTTCCGCCTGCAACCTGCAACCACTACCATCTGTGCTTAGCTCTCACCGGCGCCCAGATTCTACCTGTGCCTGCTTCCTGTCTCAGCGCTGGCCCTGCTGCGCCCACAGACTCAGCTGTCACTGCTTTGGTTTTAGGTTCTGGAAACATTCTCTTCTTAATAATCAAGGGCAGGTATGTGTGGGGTGAACTGACTTCAGCAGGAGGGAGTTGGAGACCTCTCAGATTCCTTGCACCTAAGGGAGGGGCATTGATCAGATGCACAGCCACTTTGGAAGACTCTTCAAGTTTTTCTTAATAAAACTAATATACTCTTATCAGCATCACACTCCTTGATATTCACCCAAATAAGTTGAAAATATGTATCTACTGTTAAGGACTGAATGTTTGTGTCTCCTCAAAATTCATATGTTGAAGCCCTAATCCCCAGTGTGATTATATTTGGGAGGTAATATGTTTTAGATGTGTTTATGATGGTGGGGTCCTCATGATGGGATTAGGGCCCTTGTAAGAGATAAGACCTCCCCAACACCCCTCCCACACATTGTGAGGATTCAGCAATAAGGGGGCTGTCCACAAGTCAGGAGGAGGGCTCTCTGAGCATGCTGGCAATCTGATCTTGGACTTCCAGCCTCCAGAACTGCAAGAAATAAATGTCTGTTGTTTATACCACCCAGACTATGATATTTTGTTATAGCAGCTCAAGTTGACTAAGGTATCTATACAAAAATCTGCAAATAAGTGTTTACAGCAGTTTTGCCAAAACTTAGAAGTTTTGATGTCCTTGGATGTCCTTCAGTAGATGAGTGGATAAATAAATCGTTTCATCTGTGCAATAAAATACTGTTTAGTGGTAAAAAGAAATGAGCTATCAAGTGACTAAAAGACACTTGATATGAGTCCTAAATGCATATTGCTAAATGAAAGAAGCCAATCTGAAGTGGCTACATACTGTATGATTCCACCTATATAACATTCTGGACAGGGCAAGCTATGGAGATTAGTGGTTAATTAGGCTGGCTAATGGTTTATCTTGTTTCCTCCAAAGGAAAAGAAAGCTCTCAGATTTATTAATTTTATCATTTTTCTATTCTAAATATTCTCTAAACTTTAATATCAATACCTTTATTAATTTGTTCCTTGATAAGAGAATAATATCCTCAAATACAGAGAAAACTGAGAGGATCATGTGATACTACTTTGCTCTACTCGATGCAAGTCACTTTGAAAATATGGATGAAATAGATTATTTTATAGGAGAATAATTTCCCAAAACTTACTCCCAAAATAGATAGAACATGTAAGCAGAACAATTAACAGAGAAAATATTGTCAAACAGCTACTGAAAATATCAGGAGAGTCACATGTTTTGCAGGAGAATTCTATTAATATGAGAATCTCAAAGGATAGATAATAATGGTGCTAGTTGTTATCCCAGAATATAGGAAATTTCTTTTTATGATACGTAACACTGATGCCAACAACCAAAAAGCACACACACACAAAATAAAACTGCAAACCAATTTTGCTTAACCAAAAAATAAATAGAGCAGCTCATTAAAGGCATTTCAAATAAGTGATAAAAACACAAATTATTTAATAAATAGAGTTGGTACAATTGTTAGCTGTCCAGAAAAAATTAAGTTGGACTCATATATCTTATATTAGAATAAATTCCAACTGGATCAAATACATTAATAATAAAAATTATTGGTATTTTAATTGGATTATTTTGTGCTATTGAGTTTTATGAGTTCTTTATATATAATTTTGGATATTAACCCCTTGTCAGAAATATAATTTGCAAACAGTTTCTCCTATTCTGTAGATTGTCTTTTCAATTTGTTGATATTTTTCTTTAGGTGTGGAGATTTTTAGTTTGATGTATCCCACTTGTCAATGTTTGCTGTTGTTGCTTATGCTTTTGGTGTCATATCCAAAAAATTCATAGCCAAGACCAATGTCAAGGAACTTTTTCCCTATGTTTTCTTCTAGGAGTTTTATGGTTTTGATTCTTATGTTTAAGGTTTTAATCTATTTCAAGTTAATTTTTGTGAGTGGTATAAGATAGGGGTTCAATTTAATTCTTCTGTATGCGGTTATCCAGTTTTCCCAACACTATTTATTGAAGAGACTATTCTTTCCCTATTGAGTGTTCTTGGCTTTCTTGTCAAATTTTTTTGATATTATGTGAGGATTTATTTTTGGGCTCTATTCTGTTTCATTGATCCATGTGTCTATTTTTATGCCAGTACCATACTGTTTTGATTACTATAGCTTTGTAATCTAGTAGTAAATCAGGAAGTGTGATGCCTCCAGCCTTGTTCTTCTTTCTTAGGCTTGAGTTGGCTATCTAGGGTCTTTGTGACTCCATGCAAATTACAAGATTTTTTTTTTTTTGTATTTCTGTGAAAAATGCTGTTGGAATTTTTATAGGTATTAAATTGACTCTATGGGCTCTTAAGTCACTCTCCTTGCTCGAGCCCTCTTCTACCTCTTTGGAGTGTACTTTCTCTTCAATAAACTATCTCTTTGTTTCACCTCTAAAATAAACAAACAAACAAACAAATAAATTGACTCTGTGGATGGTTTTAGGTAGGATGGACATTTTAGCAGTATTAATTCTGACCCATGAACATGAAATATCTTTCCATTTGTTTGTGTCTTCAAATATCTCTCACCCAAGTCTTATGGTTTTCATCATATTCATCTTTCACTTCCTTAGTCAAATTTATTCTTAAGTACTTTGTTGTTTTTGATGCTATTGTAAATGGGATTATTTTCTTTTTTAGATGTTTCATTGTTAGTGTATAGATATTCAACTGATTTCTGTATGTTGATTTTGTATCCTGAAACTACTGAATTCAATGATCAGTTCTAACAGCTTTCTGGTGACATCTTTATGATTTTCCAAATGTAAGATCATATCACCTGCAAAGAAAAACAATTTTACTTCCTCTTGTCTGATTTGGATGCCTTTATAAGTATTAGTATTATTTTTGATCATATGGTTTGGTTTTAACCTTCTTTGCAGCCAGACTAAGAATCAAAACATGGATCATACGTAAAACATAAAAGATGCAAACATATTTTCTTAGGAGAGATGGTACTTTGGCTGGTACTAAATTCTAAATTATTTTTCACCTAGAGTTTATATTAGGAAAATAGAGGTATATAGTAGACTACGTCTTCAATAAAAATTGCACAGTAAATGCAGAAAATCAATCTGGCTGTTTATTGTAGTGATTGTCAAAAAAAGCCCAGAGCAAAACATTAAAGCATAGCCCAGTGAAGGTGATTCCACAGGAGGCTTAGTGTCTGTGATCCAAGTAGAAAAAGCCAAGACTCCAAGGTTTCACCATTGGTCATTGATAACATGAGCATTTTCTGCAGAGTGTGGGGCAAAAGCTATTTTTACGGGCGGAGGTATAAGTGGGAAGCAAGAAAGTGGAGACAGCAGACATTGAATCTGTATTTAAGGAAGCTGGTGACAGTGTGGTGAAAACTTTCCAGAAAATATGTTTCTTGTTCTTTTTTCCTCTCTGCCATACAAGAGGAGCATTTCTTAGCCTTCTTAGAGTTAGACGGGGGTCATTGCTTCTGCTCCTACAATAAGTGGAAAAGGCCTGTGTCAAGAAGGAGGAGACACAAGATTAAAGCAACCTGCTTTGCTGTGTCCTTGCATAGAAGACAGTTGTGCTGAAAAATCACTTCTGTCTGTAGTGGATTTCACCTGAGTGAGAAAAAATAAGCCAAACCTTTGTTGTGTTAGATTCGGAGCTGTTTGTTACAGCAGCACAACCTAGCCTATTTTAACTAATACAAGAAGGAGAAGGCAAGAGGGTTAAGAAGAGCAGCAGGGTGAAGAGAGGCTATTTTTAAGTAATTGAAAGGGCTGAACATATCCATAGGCAGAGGGGAATGATCCACAAGAGATGGAGATGTTGGAGCTACAGCAAAGAGAGGACTCATCTAGGCTGACTGGACATACCATTTTAAATGAGACAGAAAACAATGGCACTGTCCTGTTTAAAATGGTACGTCTGTCAGCCTAGACCTGTCTGGTCATTCAGATTTAACACATGACAGCAGGTGTGGGATTTCTAACAGGAGAGGAAGGTTTACTGGTCTCGGTCAAAGATGGCAACATGGGAGGCTCTTGAACTCACCTCCTCTCACACATACTCTGAATCTACAGCTACACAGGCAACAATTCCTTCTGAAAGAAATCCAGAAACTATCTGAGTAGCTCCTATACATCTGGTGAATGAGAAAATACCCACATTGAAATGGGGAAGAAATGCTGAGACACACTCTTGGCATAGACCCCTCCCCAGGCACAGTGAGAGGAAGGTTTACCTTGAGACAAGAAGAGAGATACTTCTTCCTTGAGTAAAAGGGGGAAGAAAAGATGAGCCAGGAGAGAGAGTTGAAGGGAGGAGGGAAAATGGCATTTTTCTGGTGGTCTAGATTTCTTCGGAAAGTGTAGAAATGAGGATGTCTGGTGAGAGGTGGGGACAAGTGGTAGGACAGGATTTGAGACAAGGGGGAAAGGTTTGGGGAACTCCCAAGAGGTGAATCATGGAGAGATGAAGAAATGGAGGAAGCTGCTACACCACCTCAGTATGAATTTGTAGAAAACCTGGTTTTTTAAAAGCTGTGACCTTCCCTGGGAAATCTCTGCCTCCTCATAGTGGGGAAAGGATAGTTCTAATGAGCCTCGCGTAAGGAAAGGCAAGCTCTGCATTGCTGAAGGCGTGGACACAGAGCTTGTATAACCAACTGGTAAGGACATTGTGCAGAAGAACCCTGAATGGATGGACTAAATGACCTTTAAGATCTTTTCCAACCTTGAGACTTTATGATGCTATCATTCTATAGATTGTGAGGAAGTTAACCAAATCAAATTATTTCCAGCCTATGCAAATTATAGTGACCTGCTTTCAGCTTCGCCAAGAGAATGGAATTAAAAGTGCTGTGCACTCAGAATAGATTATGCCATTCTTGCACTCTCATTCCAGGTCAGTTCTCCTAACTATCAGGTAATTATGATAGAGCAGATGCACCATCGTGCTGACTGATAAGTTAGCACAGTGCTCACCTCTCTTGAGCAGGCATGATGAAGTGGCTGGAGATGGCGTATTCTTTTTGTTACCGGTGGCTGTAGGAATTCTCTGTTCTTAAACTCAGCATTTCCCCTGCTGACTCTGGCTTATCAAAGTTTTGTTCTCTTTAGAGAATTTTATTTAATTCTTATATCTTGGAAGCAGCTTTGCAAAGGACACATCAGGTAAGAGAGGAGATGTCCTGAATAGTTCTAGCTCCAAAAGTTACCACGAATCTCAGACTGATGACAGGACCCCCATTTGAATTCTAAGTACTCCCTTGTGTCCTGGAATAATATAGAGAAAACAAAGGCTGTTCCAACATTATGATATTTACTTCATCTTGGGATGGAGCTATACTTGTATATTCCCAGCCTAAATCAAAGGGTAATCTTTGAACAAGACTCATTATATAAGTCATCAAACGATTGAACATTTGCAATTCTATTCTAGTTTTATTGATGCTCCCTAACCACTCCCATCATCATAACAAGCCATTCAATGACTCCTAGCAGGTGTATTTTCAGGAGAAATGGGAGGCATTGGCTTGTTAACATGACCTCCAGCCCCAATCTGGAGGTGCTTGCCCCAGGACCTCTCCTTTTATCTTCTAGTCAGGTCGTGGCTTCTTGTGACATAAATCATCGCCCAAAGCACAAAAATATTTCCATATGGAGTGGGACTTTACATCACTCTTTGGTATAAGAAATATTGCTTGACTCTTCCCTAAATTCAGCATCAGTGGATTAGGAGAGTATATACGTTATGTAAATCCCACATGTCAAGGAAGAAGTAGACAGAAATTAAAGAGAGTACAGATTATCTCCCTATTTACAGATAATAAGCTGATGTTGATAAATAGCTTCATTGTGCTTAATGATAAAGATGCAAAGGGCAGACATGCTAATCAAAACTCCAATTACTGCTGCGTATGTGGCGAGTCAGAGAGAGCCCTTCACTCTGGTTAATGTAACCCCGCCAATGCAACCTGAAGTATATCAGTTAAATGTGCAACCTTATAGTTCAGCTAAAAATATTGGTGTTGAAATGAGAGTCTATTACCACCATCCTTGGCTGTTTCCAATATGAATATTAAATGGTTCTAATAAAAAATCCATAAACTGTATGATTCTTTAAACAGACTAGGAGAACTATTCCAAGATGGAAAGAGGAAAGGATTGCACCAGACTCCCAGCCTGAGTACAAGTACTACAACAGTAATGGAAGTTTAGCCCTTGAAGTCTTAGAGGATGAGTCTCCCCGCCAGCCTACAATTCCACGGTCCTTATAGGGAGTAGTTTACTCGCCTTTACCAAACAGGCACTGTGGTGTGTGGACGGTAAAGTGTGGAGGTGAGTCACCGGAAAGCCCAGGGAGGAAAATGGACCGTAGGAAAATGTTGAACAAACATAAATTCTTCTGCCTCAAATGCCTAAATTCAATGTAACAAAAATCCTTATAAAGGAACAACCAAGTACGCAAACAAGAAAGGGAAATCCCCAGGCACCAGCAATGCAGAGGGCACTACAAGCCTTAGCGGAGAGCGGCGGGGCGGCTGCGGACTCCCGGCGTGGAGGCAGGTAGGTGTGAGGAGGGGCTGGTGTACAGTAGGTGTGGGCGGGCATGGGGCTGGCCGTTGCAGTATGGGCTTGGGCTTTTATGCCGGCATTGGGGCAGGAAATGAGACCTTGGGCTGCATAAGGCAAAGAGTTAGAATGACTGGCATTCTTGGAGGGTCACAGCCCCATGGAGAGTATAGATTAGGAAAAATCCTGTCCACTGGCTCGGCAGGATAACAGGAAAGCACGTTTGTCTGTGTGGGTTCAGATTAAACAGTTCTCCCCTGAGAAAATAAAATGCAGGGCCTGTGTCTCGTATAGATTTCAGTTTGAATTTATACTATCCAGAAGTCTGGAAAACCCCCAAGCCGAATATCTTAATAAAAATCGGTCCCAGAGGGCTGATAGTTTTGGTTTGCCTGGAGAAGTAAATCCAGCGACACTCTGGAGGAACTATTCCATAATCTAGAATGAAAGGGGTTTCACGAAACACATCAGCCACACCAAAGGTGAGGAAAATATCCACCATGCACAAGAGCCTGAGGACACAATGATGGGAATGACTAGAATCCCAGGAAACTGGGATAATAGAGAGTCAGACAAAGAATGCAAGTGTGTCTAAAGTTAATATTAAAACTTGCATATGTACAAACTGACATACAGACAAGATTATCTATGACAGTATTATCTGTAATACAAAAACGTGGAAACAACCCATGCCATTCTTTAGAGGACTCATTCAACTGTGGTGCACCTACCCACAACCTGTACAACTGTTAAAGAAAATTAAATTAAATGAAAAAAAATTGAAGCTTTCTATATACCGATATGAAAAGATATCCAGGACAGATTGTTAACTGAAGAAAGCCAGGAAAAAACTATAAAATTATCTACCTTTTATCCAAGAAAGAGGGAGATAACAAGAGTTTATATACTCTTATCTTTGAGTATTTGCATTGACATAGAAATAATACATGTTAGTAACTATTGTTGACCATAGAGATTGAAGTATGGATGTATAGAAGAGACATGGGTAGGAGTAAAACGTGTTTTTATGTTTTGATTTTAAGCCAAGTGATTGTATTAATTATTAAAGTTAGTAAGAATAGAGATCATTTGGATAATGTAATGAACAAACTTGATTAAATAGGATATATGTGAACTATGTAGCCAATATTTAGAGACTACATTTAAAATATACTCTCTTAAAATATATATATAGGAAACATGCAAAAATTGAACTCTCTTTAGGTCATAAAATTTCCAAAAATATCCTCTAAGATTTGATATCTATAGTCCCCATTCTTTGACTATAATATAATAAAACTAAAACTTAATATAGTTGTATGATTTTATCTGATGTTTAAGAATTGACTTTTAAATAATTTATGGATCGAGGAGGAGATATAGTAAAATTATTAAAATATTTAAAATTGAATAATAATACTTTACATATTAAGTATGTGGGATATACCTAAAATGATTCTTAGAGGGAAATGAATAACTTTACATTATACACACACACACAAACACACACACACACACACACACGTACACGCGCACACACAAAATAAAGTAAGCTGTATAGATCAATGGATTAGAATTGAAAGTCCAAAAATAAACACATTTACTGTTAATTGATTTTCAACAAGGTGCCAAAACAATTCAATGGAGAAAAATAGTCTATAAGGAATGGTGCTGGGATAACTGAATATCTATATGCAGAAGAACAAAGTTGTACCTTTACCTCATCTCATACATAAAAATTAACTCAAAATGGATCAAAGACCTCCATGTGAGAGCTAAAACTATTGGTCTCTTAGAAGACAATATAGGTATAATGATTTATGACCTTGGATATGATACCAAAAGCACAAGCAATACAATAAAAATATTAGACATCAACAAACTTAAAATGTGCTTCAAAGAATACCATTAAGAAAATGAAAAGACAACCCACCGAATGGGAGAAAATTCTTGCAAATCATATGTCTGATAAAGGGCCTATACCTAGACCACATAAAGAACTTGAACAGACATTTCTCCAAGGAAGATATACAATTGGCCTGTAAGCACATGAAATGGTACGTGACGGTGGTTCAATGTCATTGACCATCAGGGAAATACAAATCAAAAGCACAATAAGATACCACCTTACACCCACTAGGATGGCTACAATTAAAAAGACAGATAATAGCAATGTTAATGATCATGTGGAGAAGTTGAAAGAATCTATGGCATTCTAGGGTGAGAATTATAGAAAGAAAAGGAGCCGTTTCGCCAGGGCCCTGGAAGAGTTGTCAGATAGAAGGTTTGGAATTGTGTGGCTGCCAGAGGTAGAACTATGAGCTGGGAGTGGAAATAAAAAGAAGACACGTCTTGGCCTAACATTGTGGAGCTACTCCTAATAGTAAGACCTGTTGGAGGACTGAGTCACCTCTCTCATGAGGTCGTGAGCCCATGACACCCATCTCTGCAGGTGTTCAGAGTCTGGGCAATTCTCCTTGGAAATACTGAGGAGAGAATGGGTGATGGAGGTGTGGGTGGGCCCCTTCTAGTCCTTCTAGCTTCTCATGGGGGGCGACATTTTTACATATGGACTTGGTGCTGTAAAGATTGAGAAAAAGAAGCCAGCACAGTCTGGACTGGTCAAAGGAGGCTTCCTGAGCCCCTCACAACCAACCCTGAGAACACCGAATCCAGCAGCTGGGCCGGCAGCCCTCCCTGGAGCCCTGGGCAGCATGGTGAGGAAAGCTGCACCGGGATCGCAGCGACTCGGTGTGAGGTACCATCAGGGGATGAGGCTGGGCGCTGAGGCCCGGTGTCCCCAGTAATTGGACCCAGCACGCAGGCCCGGTTAGCCTGGCTCTGCACCGTCTAAACTGCACTGTGAGGAAAGCAGATTTAGGAAATGCCTCACTCACTTCCCGTCACAGATCCCACCTGATCGGAGTTCTCACCTGCTGGAGAATCAGCCATTTCTCATGAAGCCTTCCCTCCCCGTAAAGGCGCTGACGCAACCTCGGCGGAGAAACAACTTCCAGTTTGCAGAGCGAACTGTGTTCTTCCTGTAGTTTCTGAAGGCTACACCTTTGCTTGCTTAAACATCTGGTGTAAGGTGTTGGGCCAATTCAGCACTGCCTCATTTCCTAGCACGTGCTTTGCTTCATGTGAGGGAGCACACTGGAAAGCCATGCGTTGACCTGGGGAGCAGCGGCATGCTGACCCTGGACGTAAAGCTCCCCGAGCGGCGCCGGCCTGCCGTGGCGGCTGCTCCGGCCGAGGCGGACGGAAGCCGTCGGGGAGGACGGCCACTGGATGGCCGGTCATGTCTTGGCTTCTGTAAGGCAGCCTTGCAGGAAACCCCCATGCTCACCAGCGCACAAAGATAGTGATATTTAGCACTGCTTTGAACTGTCTCCCATAAAGAGAGGAGGTCATTGGAATAAGGCCATCTGCATTGTCCCTGGCCTGGACCTGTGGAACTTCCTCACTATGTAAATCTGGCTGAAATCCTGAGTACTTTGAGAAGAGTCCCAAGGCTTAGACGTAGGAGCTTTGGTCTATAATCCTGGATGACTCCTGAATTTTGGTGCGATGGGTGGTTGCTGGCATGACCTCGTGCTCATCGGCCTCAGCCTGGACAGAGCCCCCGCTGAGGGAGACGGATACTGCTTCTCCCGGGCTGTGCAAGTCGGGGAGGGACCTAGATTGCACAGCTGGAGCACGCACCCCTCGGGACAGCCTTGGAGGCTGGGTTATGGCATGGCCAGGGCAGGGGAAGAAGATGGTATCTCTGAAATTACAATACCATTGGTGGGAAGAGAGCAGCCTTTCTCCAAAACAGTCCCCGCCCCCACAAGTGAGGTCAGCGTTCCTTCGCCCGCTACCACGTCCAGCTCTGCTTTTCTTCCAGCCCAAACTCTTCCTTCGCTCCCATCTGTCCCTCCTCAGAACCCCTCAGACTTCCTTTGCCTCCGATCTGTCCTTTCTCACCCTCTTCCTTGTATTAAAGGCAAGTGTCTGGCTGAGAGCAGAGACGGGTGTGACTTACTCACCTCCCGGCTAGACCACACAGGGCCCGGGGGTGGGGGTGGGGGCGTCCTGACGCCTGAGCTCAGAAGTCGGGCCTGTGTTGCCTCCGATCTTGGCACATGGCTCCACAAACATTTGCTAAATAAAAGCCTAAGGTTCCACAGGGCAGAACCACCTCATTATTCTCCACCTCTCAGGCCATCGCAGGACCAGACCCACTGTACAGGCTCCATGTGGCTGACTCTTTGCTGCCTCGATTTTCCATGACCTCACGTTTCTGTGGGGAACTCAGGATCTGGGACCCTTTTGGAATGGCCATTGGAGATTGCCACTAGGTTTCTTCGCACGCAGAGAGGAAGGAGGTTGTCTCGTTCAGCCTGGGAAGCATGTGAGTCTCCTTCTGTGCTGAGGGAGTCTGGCTCTGCAGCTGCCTGGATTGCTCTCTCATGGCACACCCTGCACCGATGCTCTTGCTTCTCTCCTAGGCTGACAGAGGGGAGGCTCCCGGCCCAGGGTGCAGATGGCTGGACCTCACAGCCTCCCTCCCCCTGAACAGACATGGAGATCCAGAACAGCCAGCCAGTGTCAGACTGAGGAGCACTGGGACTGTGCCAAGGAGCCAGGGCCAAGCAGCCGCCCGGCTGTGCCCCAGGGTGAGGAGGAAGGCACCCACCCAAAGGGGCCGGCATTGGGAGCTGGGCACTGGCAAAAGCAGCTATAGGCAGCCCAGCCCTGCTATCTTTGCCTGTGAAGCTGGGCTCAGTGCCCAGCCCTGATGTGGGAAGGAGAGGGAAGAAGAGAGAAGACTGGGAAGAGTCTCAGCCCCCGCAAAGGGAGTTTTGAGCCCAAGTCACCTGTTGAAGGAGTCTCTGATAATGCAGAAATGGACCCACATTAGTCGCCCCACTGTGCTCTGTTCTCAGTCATTGGCTAGGGGCACCCCCACAGGAAGTGAGGTCTCCACTTCCCTATCTCTTGCTGCATGTCTCCTGAGGGCTGCGGCCCTCTCCTTCCCAGGTCAGGCCTGCATTGTGGCCGAAAGGGTCTCTTCCCCTGCTCCCCATCCCAAACCCCTGGCTCTCGCTCCTTGATCCCTCACAGCCATTTTCCCAATAAATCTCTTGTACATCTAAACTTGTGTTGGTGTCTGCTTCCTAGAGGACCTAATGGTATGAGCAGGGACCCAAAAAACCCCAGAAATATCTTCTGGAGGCCAGGGCCCTTGTAGTGCAGGCTTCCACCGCTAAGTGAGTGTTCTAGGAGCCCATCTGCATCAGTGTTCCTGCTGGAGCTGTTGTGAGAGGCTGAGTTTGGCTTCAGTGAGTTTTTTGGCGATTCTTTCAGTGCGTTTGCTCATTTCATAAAGGGTGGTTTACACGAACAGCGTGCGACATGACAGTGCACCTGCCCACACTGTGCTGAGTGTTCAGCAGGTTTTGATAAAAAAACGGCATGACCCCTGTGCCCCACCCTCCCTATTCACCTGATCTCACCCTGAGTGACTTTTTCTTGTTTCCCTAGATGAAAAAAAGTCCTCAAAGGGAAACATTTGGCCAATGTGGAAGAGGTGAAACAAAAATGGCAGAAGCACTAAAAGGCATCCAAATCAACGAGTTCAGGAACTGTTTTGAGCAGTGGGAAATGCGTCTGGTGTACTGCATCAAACAGAGAGGACTTTGAAGGTGAATAAGTTTAAATGTTAGAATAAATACACATTTTTTAATAAATACATTCCAGTTTTTTGGGGGTCCCCCCTCGTATATATTCTACTGTGCCTGGTTCCTTTCTGCATGTCATGGAGCAGGAAGGCACTGCTTTCCATACAGCGGGGGTCCTCTTTTGCACATTTGAGAGACCTTCCAGCTGCCAGAACCCTCAGGTGTCCTCTAGTGCCACAGCTCACGCAGGGCAGAGCCCCTGACAGCATTCATGACATTTTCAGGGAGAAAGCATGGCCTCCTCTGCGAGTCCATTGGGAAGCAACACAGATGGCTAGGCAATTCTTCCTTAGGTTGGTCAGTCCACCAGATGTGCACCTCCTTCCTCCCGGGGTAGGACTGACAGAGCCCCTTCACTGACTGCTTTCTTTGAAGGGACGATACCTGGGGCCTGCCACTGGAGGCCTGTGTGCGAGCTCACCTCAGACAGGGCACGGGAGGAGCAGAGACCCAGCCCCAGCCCAGGGTCTTTTCTCTGCACGGGGGGTGGGGGTGGGGGGCTTAGCAGAGGCAGGCCAGATTGGGCAGTGACAGGAGGTAATGAGAAAGGAAGAGCAGGACTTCCATCAAGGTTTCTGCAGCGGCAGCCTGAGCGCCCCAACTTTGTCCTTGGAAATAAAACATCCCCCTTTCTCTAAAGCAGAAAAAAAATCTGTGCTCCCCTGCCACACAGGCCTGGGTTTAAGTCCCCGCTGAAATTCCTAGAAGCTGTGTGATCTGAGACATCACTCCAACTCTCTGCATCTCAATCTCTTCTTATTTAAAATAGTGTAATACTACTTGCCTCCCAGGGCTCTTTGAAGATTAAATAACCCGATGTTTGTGAAATATGCTCTATGGAAGACAACTGGTATTCATTACATGATATCTGTGCAGCAGCCCAGCTCTCAGTTATGAGCAGGTGGTCCTGCCGGAATGTGCCTTTGTTGGGGTGTGTGTGTAGTGGGTTGAGTGGTGACCCCGAAAAGATATGCCCATGTCCTAGTTCCCTAGAACCTCTAAATGTGACCTTATTTGGATAAAGGGTCGTACTTTACAGATGTGATTAAATTAAGAATCTTGAAATGAGCTCATCCTGGATTATTTGGGTAGGCCATAAATAAAAACCAAATGTCCCCACAAAAGACACAAGAGGTGACAGAAGAAGCTGCAAAAGGTCTTTGGGCTGCTTAAACTCAAGTGAACACCAGAGAGCTTAACAATGCAATCCTTCCAGCCAGAGCAGATGGCCCAAAAGGCCTGTTTGCTTTTGATGTTCATGTCTTTGTAACTGGAAAACCCACATTTGGGAAGTAACGAGCGTTGTCAAATGAATGAAACGTTGTGTAACATCTTGTGTGTATGAAGAAAACAAGAACAGCTACATGGATGCTGACAGACGTCTGAGTCTGGAGAAAGACCCCATTCATGCCCAAAGGATCCAGAAAGCCTGCCCACCCAGCAGCCCCTCCTGCGAGACGTTGTCGTCAGGCGCCGGGTCTGCGCCAGGCACCGAGCGAGGCCTGAGATAGCTGTGAGCCGAGAGGCGACCTCTCGCCCCCGGACGCCGCAGCCCGGGCGGGGAGACGGCTGTTGAACAAAAATGGGGACCCATTTTAAAGGATAACCGTGGTGAGCAGTGCGAGCTGCCCCGGCACCCTTGTCAGCATCCCATGGCCGCATGCGTGGGTCCGTGTCTGGGTGAGCCCCTCACCCACCCCACACGGCCCACCCGCCGGGCGAGTCCGGAAGGCGGAGGGGAGGGCCTCCAACTTCGCCCTGTTAGCCAATTGCTTTGGCTCCTCTGCTTCCTCTGTTTTACTACCTAAATTTTAGAATATACTTTTTAGAATCAATTAACCATGTCTGTCAAGGTTTTGAAAGATAAATCTGTGGAGCTAAGGATTTTTTATACATGAAGTTTTAGCAATCCAGCCCAAATGTTAGGCCATAATGGATGAGGTAGAAGTTAGCTTCTTTTTCTCTTTTTTTTTTTTAGGTTTTTACAAGGAACTCTGAGATTCTATGATCCTTTCACAAAGGATTGGAGGTGGCTGATGGTTGAATGTGGTCAGAACTATTTGGAGCTGCCCAAACTATCCTTCGCATGTTTTTGCTTTTTTACTCATCCTTAATGACAAAGGTGTAAGTGGAGCCGGGGACATGATCCTGGCCTCTAAAACAGAGTGAAGGGGAGTGTGGGGGATAAAGAGGCCATTTGGGTGGCTGTGGCCTCAGATCGGACTACGGGATATGAACCTTCAGGCTGACAGTTTCACAGACCTGGGCCCCTCCTACATGGGCTGATAGTTGGAGCCTGATGAAGACCAAGAGGAGGGTACCAGGCTGGGAAAAAAATTAAAAAGAGGTGTTACAAGTGGGAAATTAGGAAGAGAGGATTTTGGCCACTTGCTGGTTTTACTTATAGCTGGCCCTCAGAGAGACAGTCTCCATGGAGACCTGGGCTTATCAGAGGCCTCAGATCTCTGGATTTATGAGTCAGGAGAGCATCACTGTTATAACAAATGACCCCCAAGTTTCAGTGACTTTAACACAACACAAATTTATTTCCTACTTATGCCACAGTCTAATGCAGGGCGGGGCCTTGGGCTCTGCACAATCATTCAAGACCCCCATGTCCTTCCTTCATGGGCCCGCCTCTCACTGCTCAGAGGCCTGTCCTTGAGCCTGTGGGTGGGGAGGGAGGGCAAATGCTGTGCAAGGGACATTTGCCCATGCCAGGCTTGGGAGTGGCACTCACCACTTCCACCCACATCCCACTGACCAGAACTCAGGCACCAACCGCACCCAATCACAAGGGGGAGGCCAGGGATTCTACTCCGGGTGCCCAGGAGGAAGAGGCAAACAGCAGAGCAAAGTCTGGGCCACAAAGAAGGCTCCACGGAGGAGGAAACATTGGCTCTGGGCCTAGAAGGATGGTTGTCTTCTCCCCAAGTGGGGGTGGGTGTAGTATGCAGAGGTTCAGAGGTATTCTACAGATGCCCCCCAAATCTGCCTCTCCCCCCATGTACTCCCCAGGGCACATGGGGACAGAGCTGGCCTACCAGCTGACTCAGGATGCAGCAGTGTCATTTGGGAGGACTGAGCTTACCCCAAATATCTCCATGTACTTGACCTGCGCAAACGAGTACAAATCCCATCTCTTCTCACAGGACAAAATGTGGTCCTTTTGTGAGTCAGGAGGGTGTTTTTATAGCCAATAATTACATATTCATTGGGAAAATGGAATGAAAATCATTCCTCTCTTCATGTACTTAAATGTGATTTTTCTGTCGTCATTCTATACTTACAGGTATTTTTCAGTAACAGTATTAAGAATAAGTGGGCCACCGCGTCTTAACTGCCCTACAGACTCACATGTGAGCAGGGCCTCGTTGTACAGGGGACGTGGGGAAGAAGGGGCCCATTTTCTCAGAGAGGGCTCCGGCAATGCTCAGAGCACACTTGTCGGGTTATTTGGGATGGAGGCTTCCAAAGCCATTGGCCGGCGCCGACAGAACGGTTTGCAGCTGCCTTCAGTGTTGGGCTGACCTCTCAGTATCCATCCTCACAGCCCTGGACTTGAAGTATGTCAGAGAATGTCTCCCCGGTGCCTGGCTGATGGCAGACCTGCCTGTACCCCAGAGACGCTGCCACCCCCCCCCTCCCCGAGCAAGGCGCAAGCTGAGTGCACATTTCAGAACTCGTGCTGTGTCCTCTCCCCCAGCTCTTCCCTCTCCTAGACAGCTGGGATGCAGATCGATGTCCTTTCCCCCAGAATGTCATTTAAAAGGGCAAGGATGGCTTCAAAAGAGCAGATCTATGGCCACTTTGAACTGTCTGTGCCCAACACCTGCACAGCTGTTCCCAAGGCTCTTAAATTATTCACAAGGAACACGAGAATTGCTGTGGGGACACCGCGTGCATCAGCTCAGGCTGTGCACTGCCACATTCCAGGGTCCGGGGGTGCCACTCACACAGACAACGAGGTGTACCAACTGCATGACTGTAGGTGGGCGGCCCTCTGGAGAACCCTAGACACAGCCAAGGGTACAAGGAGGCAGCTCAGAAACTCCTGGCTGGTGTCGACAGGCTCTCTCCTACCTACGTGATATACACAAGCTCCGTGCTTCCCGTCCGCTGCCGATATATAGTCTATGGTATTTGGGTTGTGGGACCCAGAAGCCATCGACTGAACTTTACGACCTGGGTAAAACTGTGTCACGCACGGCTCCTCAGATAAGCTGCCCTACAATCAAAAGAGATAGGCAGATGGCAAACTCTTCTCCTCTAGGAAGTGAGGACTCCTGGGGACTTGAGGGAAAACCCTCTTGAGAAATACAAATCTGAGGGCCTCGGGGAGAGAAGAAGTTTTGAGTGGGCCTAGAGGGCCCCTGGGAGGGAAACCTGCAGCCTTCAATGCAAGGGCCCAGGTCCAGAGCCTATAAACTGAGCTTGGTGCCACGCTCTCAGGTTGGACAGACTCAAGGCAGCTGGTGATGTCACTTACAATCAGTTCACTTCCACTGAGCCCTTGTCGTATGCCCAGGCACTGTGCCAATGTGTTGCATTATCGCACTCAGTCCTCACGGGACCCGCTGAGGGAGGTGCTTCTATGCCCCCCTTTGGAGAGGAGGAAGTTGGTGCGTGGGGAAGTTCAGCGACTTGCCCAAATGACACAGCATGCGTGTGGTAGAGATGGGATTGAACCCGTTCTCTCTGGCCCTAGAGCCTAATTTCCAACTATGATGCTCTTCTGCATTCAAGGTTAACTGAACAATCAGAAATGAGATTAGAGGAGGTAGATGTGAGGTGGGTAGATGGTTCTGTCCCAGACGTCCTGATCTAGTCGTGTTTCAACTCGACATCCTTCCCCCCCTTTTCTCCTTTCTCCCCTCCTCTCACACTTTTTCATGCCATACTCCTCCCTTCCAACCAGGCTAGCTATTAACCCCCTGCCTCTGGGGTGGGCGATGCTATTTCCCAGATCCCCATTTTTTTAATGCCCATCCACACCATGTCTTCCTTTTCAGATTTGGTGCCAAGTTCATTGCCTTCGAAAAGCTTGCACAGGTTCACTTCATTTATTAATTCAATACCCAGTGAGCAACAGTTTTGCACGAGGGGCCATTCTAAGCCCTGGGATGCGAAAGTGAATGAACTGTGGGCCCTGCCCTTAAAGAGCTTATTGTCTAGTTGGAGAGACATACCAGTGACTAGAATAGGCCTGGAACAGACAGTGTCCCTAGAACAGGGGCTGTCAAGCATAATGTGCCAATGAATCACCTGGGATCTGTATAAAAGGTCCGGGGCAGAGGCATGACAAGCTCCTGGGCAATGCTGCTGAGGACCACTTTCTGTGTAGGAAGACACCCGGGGATTTCAGACGTTCTGATGGAAACGTGTGCCTGGTGTCAAGGAGGGGGTGGGAGGTGGGGATGGAGCCTGGGAAAGAGCTGACGCCTAAGTCAAGTCCTGACAAAGGCTGAGGGGATGTGAACCTTGTCACCTCGCAGAAGTAACATGCATTCAAGACAGCACCAAGGGGCCAGGATGGTTCTAATCTATCCCAGAGACCATTTTCTGTCTATTCTGCCTTGACTTGCTCTGAGCAAGTTGCTGGCTTCTTGGAATTAAGGAGGTTGGGCTAAGGTCCCTTGCTGCTCTAACGGTTTTGGGAGACCATGATTCCCACCAAAAACAGCAGAATAGTTCCATTTTAGTACTAGAGCTTGGTAGACAGAAGGGACCTTAGAAATGATACATTCAACCCCTTTATTTTACAAATGAGAAAACAGGTCTCAAGACAGGTAATTTTCCAAGATCCCATGGTAGGTTGGGGCAAAGACCCCAGACCCCAGGCCCCAGAGCTCACAACCATCAGGCCTGGGCACCTTCCCGTAGGGCCCCTGCATCCTTGCACAGTTTCAGGGGACTCCATTTCATTGTATTTCATGTTAAAGCCTCCCCCAGGAGTTGGGCCACCGGGGTCCTGCCTTCTGTGGCTGAAGCTGCCATTTCAGAATGAGACAAATAACTAAATAACTCACCTGGGAGGACTTAGCTGAGCCCTTCCACGAGGAGCTGGCAACAATCAAAATAAAGTATTCCCAGACTGCTGTGTTGGGTTCTCATGAGGGAAATTACAGTGTCCTCGTAATGATCATCACAAGGACTTCAGTGTAAATACAAAGTCTCTCTCTCCTCTCATCTCAAGTGATCCACATGAGTTGCTTTAAGTACCACAAAGAGCAGGTGGAGCCTGGCCCATCTGCCAAGTGCATTCACCGGGGGTGTGCCATTGGGTGCTGGGACCTGTCGGTTGACAGATGCAGACTGCATGCACACCCACACGAACAAGCACAAGGGCTCACACGGCACTCACACATATGTACCTCACATGCACACAATCGCACATACCTGCACACATGCCTCAGGGCTCAGGAGTGCTGGGGGACCCAGCAGAATGCACTGGGTCCCCAAGTGCCTATGAGAAACTCTGAAAAGCAAACCAGCATACCCTAGAAGCTGAAACTGTATCCCATTGTAAAATAGGCTCCCCCCTCTCTCCCTGAGGATTAACCGGGGTCACTTCATTCACTGTTTTAATTAATACACAGCACAGTTGCTGGATGGAAGGCTGAAGCTTGAGTTGCCTGAATGCAAAATTTCAAGTATGTCAACAAACGTTGATGGCCAAAGTGATGAGAGTGCTTTGGTTAAATAAACAGATACAGCAAGAAATGCCAACAAAGTGTGTCAGATGCTCATCGCCCTCCCATTCTCGCCTTTGGTCACTGCTGTGACCAAGGGATTAGAAATTCTGCACCTCCCCAACTCCTGTAGCTTGTAGGCCTGTCACCTGAGGTTCTTTTCCCACCAATTAGAGCAAGGCGCCCCCGAAGCATCCTCTCCCCTGATGCAGCCCCACTATGCCCCTCTCTACTGCCAGTGAATTCTGCAAATGCTTGTCTAACTTCTGGGGGGTGTGAGGGAGGACTGAGAACCCAGAGGACTGAGACTTGTGAGCTGAGGCCTTTTCCCTCAAGAAACCCCAGCAAGCTGAGGAGACAGACCCAGATTCTTCTGGTGGGCTGAGGGCTTCTCCATGCTTTATCCCAGAGACTCAGCCAGTGCCTGGCCCAGGCAGGGCTCAGTAACAAGAACTGTGTGAATGAACATGGCATTGACCAGGTGCTTTGGGATGAAGGTTATGTCTATGGAAAAGTAGGGAAGGTGTGGCTTTGGCGGCCAATGAGCCATGGCTTGGAGGACAGAAGGAATGTCAAAAGAGAAACTTATTTGGGAGGGGATAGAGACAGAGAACACACACAGAGGTGGGAAATGTCTGCACAGAGGCAAATCAATGGGTTGATGGGACTGTTGGGGGCTTGATGGGATGGAAAGGGGGAGAAGTTTCTCTTTTGAGGACAGAGGAGATGGTTGGGCAGATCATATTGAACCATGACAAGCATGCAGATGAGTTTGAGCCTTACTCCATGAGGCAACTGGGAGCCAAGAAAGGCTGCTTTATCCAGACAAACTCTGGCTCAGTTTGGGCCTGCCATTGTCCCTGAGTATCTGGGGGACAGTGCCAGCATGAAACTACAGAGGGAGGAGGGGTCAGTTAGAGCAGTGGTATGCCCAGAGGACAACCATGTCCCATTATGTCAATACTAGACTGGCACAGTGAGTAGATGACCTCTGGCCCGGGTGGTCCCTTGGGTGTATGCACCTCTCTTCCTCTGCCTCTGTAGGAATTTATGTGAAAATGATTGAGCAGTACTTTCTCAAATCAGTGCTGTTTGTCAAACTCAAGAACTTGTCTGGGGACCCCCAGGAGTCATTGGACCCTCAGATGAGAAACTCTGTTCCAGCCACTCTGCTGTTGTCCTCTTGACTGACAAAGTCCACCAGAGCACTTCAGATGTGGGGTGCAGTTTTTGATCCCAATCTAATTGCATTATGCACCATTCACTGACCGACACTAGAGGAACTTATGAGTGTAAAGTGTTTTCCTGAAAAGACCTTGTGAGGATTTACTTATAACATGACATAAGTCATGCTATAAGTAATTTGAAGACCTACGTGAGAAATTTCTCTCAGACTTTAAAACCAGGAACAACTGACCTCTTCTTAGACAACTGGTTTATATTCACTAAATCCATGCTCTAAGTCTTGTAATGGATTTTATTTCCTTCCTTGCACTGACTGCTAGGAAGCTCAGAGCCAAATTTGGCTCACCTCTAACAAAACACGTAAGGGCCAGTTTTGCTCTTCTTGCCCTTCTAAATTCCTCCCGGAAGTTTTAAGTATTTGTGCCATATTTATTTTTGTAACCCACCAGTAACCATATGAATATGATGGGGGATTAAAAAAGGAAAATTAATTAATAGTCATGGGCATTCAACTGGGAAAATATTTTATAGAAAATCTGGCCCCATCCTTAAATTATAGAGAATACAATTATGGCTTCGAGAGGAGTGAAGCGTCAGGGTGGAGGCGGGGGGCTGGACTTCCACCCAGGTGCCTTGTCCCAACCTCTCTTCTTTCTGCTGTCCCTGAGCCCCCCAAATTCAGAAGAGGATTTTCCCACCCCTTTCCACGCAGCCTCACGAGACCACCTCTGGAAAAAATCCAGTCATCTTGCTGCTTTAGCTTCCCCAAGGGATTCTCTTGACATCACCTCAGGTTAACATGCCCCAAACACCCTCTATCCAAAGCCAAGGGAAGGTGGGATCTTTGTGTCCTGGGGAAGAGGGGCAGGATGTAGGCATTAAAAAGCACTTGTTTTAAATAAGATCATTCTCATGTGAACTCTAGACCCTGACGTGAGCTGGCTGGCTGGGCCACTTAGGAATCAGAGCAGGGGACGCTCCATTTCACTGTGCAGGCGAAGGGGAGGGAAGGATGTTTTATAACGATCCTTGAGAGAGATTGAGGGAGAGGTAGGGATGACAGCCTCTCTCCTCGGCTGACCCCCAGGCAGCCGTAAATCAGCCTCTCTGCCTCATTTATAAACTGTAACCAGCAGCATTATCATAAATTTACAGGGAGGAGATCTCTAGCCTGAGAGGTGGGAGGGTCAGTAATAGTGGAAAGAAATGATTCCTCCCTTCTTTTTCGTGGCACTTTTACAAATGAGACTGTAGCTGCCCCCAAAGTAGCTAACAGCCTGTCTTCCATCTGGGTTCTCTGAAGCTCCCTGCCTCTGAGGCCTTCAGTCCCTAGCAGCAAAATCTTTCTGGACATTGCTGATTTTGATGGTGGCTGGTGAGATGCCGTCTTTGTCCTGTTGCTGAGGCAGACAGACATAAGACACCGTGGGCCTCTCGGGCTAGGAGGCCAGGGTGTGGGGGTCCAGCCAAGACTTGAGTGGGCTTGGGGTCTCAGCTCCAGGCAGTCTTGCTCTCTGCACTCTCACTATGCACTTGGAACTGTGCATGAGGGTTGGGGTGCGCTTTGAGGATTTGGGGGTTCTGGGTGGTCCTAAAAAGCATTCCTTGGCTGTCTCCAGCTCTCAGCTGAGTTGTCACATCCTCAGGAAGCTGATCATGACCTCCTTACCAGGTGTCATCATACCACCAACCTCCCCATCTTGGCGTTGTGATAACTGCAGTTTTAAATTTGTGTAATTGTTCATGTCGTGCTTCTCGTCCCAGGAACCGTGTGCTCTGTGAGGGCGGGTAAAGAGATGGCTCTCACTGTTGTGCCAAGCCCAGTGTCTGGCATATCCCTGATGTGATACACATTTTAAAAAAATGTTTTTGTTTTTGGTTGGTTCCCTGAGCGGGGTTTGAACACAGGCCGCAGTGGTGAGGGCGCGGAAGCCTAGCCACTGCTCCACCAGGGAGCCCCCCGAGATACCCATTTTTTGATTGAAAGAATAAATGACTATGTGAGTGAATCTCTGGAGTTGTTGAGCGTCTATTGTCCTGGATCTCTTGAATTAGGCCTGGGGCCACACGGGGCTGTGCTGTGCTGAGGAAAGATGTTTTCCCTGTCCTCAGTGCTTGGGTAGGAATCGTTCCCAGGCACGTGGGCTCAGGATGTGATGGCTGTTGTTGGGAGAAGAGAAGGTGAACCTCATCCCTGGGTCCTGGGACAAGCCTGGGCACTGAGATCAGAGCTGAGGGGGCAGGGTGCTGCCCAGGGAGGTGCCTGACAGCCACACATATGGGAGTTCTGGTCCAGGTTTTATAAACACAGTGATGAGGCAAGTGGGTACAGCTTGAAGTTTGTACGTGTGTTTTTAAATCTGGTGTTTTTTTTTCCATTTATTTTTTTTAAATTTATTGGGGTGACATTGATTAGTAAAAATTATATAGGTCCCAGGTGTACAATCCTACATTACATCTTCTATGTGTTGGGTTATGTGTTCATCACCCAGAGTCAGTTCTCCTTCCATCACCACATATTTGTGTCCCTGTCCCTTCTCCTCCATCTCCTTCCCCCTTTACCCTCAGGTAACTACTAAATTATTGACTGTGTCCATGAGTTTTGTTTCTTTGTTGCTTTTGATTTTCTGTGAACAATCAAACTAAATTTCTCCATCCTTTTCCCTTATTTTACCCACTCTTCCATCCCTCATCCCATCTTAAAGATGTCCTCCTAACATCCTTTGTAGGGCTGGTTTGGTGGTGAGGAATTTCTTTAGCTTTTTCTTATCTGAGAAGCCCTTTATCTGTCCTTCAATTCTGAATGCTAGCCTTGCTGGATACATTATTCTTGGTTGTAGATCCTTGGTTTTCATCACGTTGAATATTTTCTGCTAATCCCTTCTGGCCTGTAAAGTTTCTGGTGAGAGATCAGCTGAGAATCGAGTGGGTGTTCCTTTATAAGTTACTACTTGCATTTCTCTTGCTGTTTTTAGAATTTTCTCTTTTTCTTTAACTTTGGCCATTTTAATTATGATGTGTCTCGGTGTTTTCCTGTTTGGGATCATCTTGTTTGGGATTCTCTGTGCATCCTGGGCTTGTATGTCTATTTCCTTTGCCAGGTTAGGAAAATTTTCAGTCATTATTTCTTCAAATAATTTCTTGTAACCTTGGTTTCCTCTGTTCCTTCTGGCAACCCCATTATTCTGATATTTTTACATTTGATATAGTCCCAGAGATATCTCAATCCATCCTCCTTTTTTGGAAATAATTTTCTAATTGATCTGGCTGGGTGTTTTCTGCTGGCTTTTCCTGCAAATCACTGCTTTGCACTTCTATTTTATTTAGTTTAGTGACTTTTATTCTGTTTTTCATTTCAGTTTTTTTTTTGTTTGTTTTGTTTTTGGGTAGTTCCCTGTCTGGGAATCGAACCCAGGCTGTGGCGTTGAGAGCGCCGAAGCCTAGCCGCTACATCACCAGTGAACCCCTTCATTTCAATTAATGTAATTATTATCTCTCTCTGGTCCTTCATAATGGTTTGTAAGTCTTCTTTGATGCTTGCTATTTCTCTGTTGAAATTATCATTCAGTTCCTTAAGTATTTTTATGATCTGTCCCCATCTTTTTAATTCTCTGGTTTCTCATTTTGGCTGCCTCTCTGGACCCTACCAGCTGTAGTTCCTTTGGTGTTTGCTGCTGATACTGGGCGGGCAGAGGTCTGTGGGGGAGGGGCGTTTGCAGTTTTGTTTTCTTCCCGTGGCTCTGGGGGTCATACAGGGAGTTTGGGTGTGATTGTGTCTTTCTGGTCTCGGTTTGCCTCACATGCAGTTTCTGCCCTGACTGGGGTCAGTCCTGTTTGCTGGTCTTTTAGATCATCCTGGTTGTGGGCTGAGAAAGGCATGCATGCAGCCCCCTCTCTCCTTGTCCTTCCCTGCCAGGCACTGCGGCTCCTCACTGCCCAGCTGCTCCCCATTCTCTGGGAACCGGAGTGAAGTCCAGCTGCTGCATTTTGTGAACCGGTCTGCACCTCCTGGGGCCAAAGTGAGGTGGTTGCGGTATCTCACACCCCACCTGTGGGCCCCCTTTCCTCTGTCCCATGGACCCAATGGTGTCAGGAGCACTCTCCACCAGCTTCTTCCTCCTCCCTTCCCCAGCAGTAGCATTCCAAGGGGGACTTGTGGCAGTGAGTGGGTTTCTTAGCTGTGATTGTGCCTTGTGTAGAGGGTCCTTGGTTGAGGTACAGGTGTTTCATTAGTTGTAATCTCCAGAGGAGTTTTCAGAGGCCCCTCTCATAACACCATTTTGCTGCCAGTAAAAATCTGTTTTTTTTTTAATATTATAAAATCAATTAAATAATAAGAAGAAACTCAAGTGGCTAATAAATATACGAACTCTTTAATAATCACATAAATGTAAATTTAAACAAAAATTAGGTACCATTTCCATCCATCAGCTTTGCCAGAAAGAAGTGGCCTGACAGTGCCAGGATTGGTGAAGAGGTGGGGAGGCCCTCATAGGCCACTGGGGGCAGGGGGAGGCGGGTAAATAGGCAAATTCATTTGAGAGCTCTTTGTGGGTATACGGTTGACCCTAAAATGTACATACACAAGGACCAGTGATTCATTTCTAGATACATGTTCTAGCCTAGAGCCGTGGTTCTTAAGCTTTTGTTTGCACTGGAATCAGCTGGAAGGTTTGCTTATGGCCTGGCCTCGTGCCAGGGTTTCTGATTTAGTCTAGGGTAAGGCCTGAGAATGTGCATTTCTACCAAGATCTCAGGCAATGCTGAAGCTGCTGGTCCTGGGACAACACTTTGAGAACCACTGTTTTAGTTTAATTCTTGCTTATATGCACAGGGACACGTGTATCGTTTCTTACAGCAAAAATTAGAAACAAACTTCAAGTCCATTGGGGAGGAATGGAGAAGGATATTGTGGCATATTACACAAAGGATTATCAAACAGCCGTTAATTGAATGAAACAAGTTTATTTCAACAGGGATAGCTCTAGAAGGATGTAAGATGCAGGGTGTTATATATAATATAATACAATTTTATTGGTAAATTTAAAAACAATTTTAAAAATCTAATTTTAAGTAATCAGCTAATACAAGTACTGAAACATGAACTGAATGCACATCTGATATATAAAAGTTGTCTCTGGAGGGGCCTAGGACTGGGGAAAGAGAATATAGTAGCCTCTCTGTAGTATGTTTTATTCTTTTAAAAAATAAGATCTAAATAAAATATGATCTTTCTTCATTTTATGGGACAGATACATCATTCTTGCATTATTCTCTGTGGTTTTAAAAAATATTCTTTAAATGAATTTTTTAAATGCTCATTATAGATAGTTAGAAAATGCTGAAAAGTATAAAGACGGAAATTAAAAGCATTCACAAATCCACTGTAAACATTTTGATAGTCTTTCTGGTTTGATTTACTAATAAAAAAGAAAGCAGGGACATAAACACTATTTACAGTTTTGTGTCCTGCCTTTGTGGTTTAGTATGATATTGTAAATATTAATAGTTTCCTATTTATTAAAATATTTTGAGTAATATCTTTTTAAATTAGTTACATAATGATCCCTACTATGGAGGTGTTTTATTTAAACAACCCCATTTGGTCTTTCAGGTTTCTAGGTTTTCACTGTTATAAAAACAAGGTGATGAATATCTTCACGCTTATAGCTTTGTCTAGGTTATGTCCTTCTCTGCCTGGAGCAGCAGTGTCCTTGAGTTTGGGGTCACAAGGCAGGTGACCCGCCTGTCTCACTGGGCCTGGAATAGGGTGGCTTGCGGTATGAGTGACACGGGTCTGTGTAGGAGCAAGCCTTGGGGACAGTGAGTACCTAGAGCCCTGGAGGTCCGGGGTATTGTGCACAGCTCATACAGTGTGTGTCCCTTCCTCCATTCACTCACGGCACACAGGTTGACTGTGTCCCCCCCAATGCGCAGGCCCTGTGTGGACCTGAGGCAAAGATGTGAGGCAGTCAGAAACGATGTGGCCTGCTCTGGATGGGAGACGCAGGCACTGCCACAAGCATCACAGTTTAAGGTGGGAGGTGGGAGCAAACCCAGGGAAGCACTGCCCAAGGGCTGAGAAACTGAGTCATCAGCTCTGTGCAGTGAAGGCAGCTGGGCAGTTTTCATGAAAGAGGCTACATCAATAGTAGGTGTTTTATTTTTATCTTTTTTACCAGCTTTAGTGAGGTGTATTTTACATACCATAAAATTTAGCCATTACAAGTAACTACCAAGTGGCACAACTATCACCATAGATTTAGAATAGTTTCATCCTCCTAAAAGATCTCACGGGCCATTTACGGTTAATCCCCTCTCCCACTCCCATCCGTAGGTAACCCCTAGCCTATTTTCTGACTCTTAATTTGCAGGATTATGTTTTGAAGGCTGGAAACCATGCCTTAAATTAAGGAAATCACAGGGAAAGTGTGAAACCTGGGGACCTGAGTGGTTACCTCTTTATAGCAGAAAAGCAGCTCCATAGCCCCTGACTGCCACTGGAGTGAAGTTCTACACGCGGAAGCTTCAGACACTTAAGAGCTCTGCACGCCCAGAAGCACGACTTCTGTCAGGAAAAGCCTTTCTTTCCTTCTCCCTCTGGGTGAGCGGCTTCCTGTTCTTCCCACGGTCTCTAAGCTCGCTCCGTGCACGCGTGCCGCCCTCAGTTTTGCAAACACTCCTGGCTGTGGATTCTCTGGCCCGGTGGTCATGGACCAGCAGGCTGGGAAGTCCCTGGAGGCTGCCGGGAGCTCCAGAGCACAGGGCAGAGCCACCATCACCGCACAGCAAGGATTTCCATTCCCTTGCCATCCTCTGCCCTGGTCCTGTCATGATGGGGGTCCCCATGATCTCTGTCCACCTTAGACCCAAACATTATTCACCCTGAAAATGAGACAGGTACACCCAGATCATCTGTTCAGTCTGTCTGTCTTTTTATAGTCAGGTATGTTTTGAGATGCTGCTCTGTGTGAGATTCTTTAAAATAACATTTCCCCCCTAATTTCCAAAGTAATGCAAACTGAGTGCAGAAAAATAGTACACTATAACAAAAATCAAGTCGCCTCCATGATCTCGTTTGAAGATAACCGCAGCTGCATTTGGGAGTGTGTACTTCTTGTCTGCCCCCGCCGCCCACCCCCACCCGCACCACCAGCGTGCCTGGCATTTTGCTGGCTTCCATTAAACCCCATGGCCGTGGGGGAGGTGTCTTAGATGCCAGATGCCAGACTGGCTCTTATGGGTCAGGTCCCAGCCCTGGGGCTCCCACTCTGGCTTGGACAACAGTTGCTTCTGGTATTTTGAACCAGTTGTTTAACCTTGACCTTAGTTTTCCCCTCTGTCCATGAGCCAAATGCTCAGCTCTGGGCAGAGAGTCCCTCTGCCTGAAGCAGAAGCGTTCTCTGCTGTGTAAAGGGAGAGCCAACCTGAAGCTATGAATAGCTGCACATTCTCTAAAGAGTATCTGGGCAGCAGGTTGCAACACATCTGAGATAATTCCATTTTTACAGAAGCTATTTCCAATATTCATTTATTAATGACTCTCCCAACTGAGGCAATTAAGTAGACCTAGGGTTAAAAAAGAGCCCCCTGTGCATTTCACACCTGTCTGATCACCCAGAAGTTCATGGATTCCAAAAGAGTGTGAAAAACAAACTCCATTCATCTCCTTTGTATGTTGCATTTCTCTCTGGGTTTGGTGTCAGGCCAAAAAGGAGGCAGCCGCTGGGGGTGTGTGTGTGTGTGTGTGTGCGTGCGTGTATGTGTGTGTGTGTGTGTGTGCGCGCGTATGTGCGTGTGTGTGCATGCTTGTGTGTGTGTGCGTGTTTGTGTGAGAGAGAGCGAGCGAGCATGCATGCCAGTGGCCCAGGCTCAGAGGGGCTGGGGCGAGGGTGGGGCAGGGGCCGTCTGAGGAAGGGGGAGCCCGGAGATTGGAGCCCACCTGCTGGGATTTCAGGGTTAGAGGTAGGGAATAGAGGAGCAGCTCCTTGGACTTTTCCCAGACAGGACAGGATCTGACTGTGAGCTGAAGAGCAGGCGACAGCAGGGTGACATGGATGTCACAGAGCATTTCCTTTTCCTGGGCGGCATTGGGTACTTTAGGGCTGTACTCACAGTTAACTGTCCCCCACATTTTGGATGTAAGAAAATTAGGGCTTCGAGAGGCTATGTGACTTGCTCCAAGTCATACAACTGATGAGCAACGGAGCCGAGGTGGCAGTCCCCAAGCGGGCCTCAGTGCCCTGGCGTTTCCGCCCCCCGCACGGCTGGCAACCGCAGCCCAGCCTGCCACATCCCAGCTTCCGCTGCAGAAGTCGAAAAGCCAACCGATGTGAGGTTGCCATTGCCATGGGCACGAAGCACCCCTTTTTGCTTCCTCGGGGAGTCGGCGGGATCATTAAAGACTTCGGAGAAGCCCGTGAAGCCGGGAACGCAGAGCTCTTGCCCAGGGCTCTTCTCTAGGGCTGGTCCCGAAGATGGCTCCTGCTCTCCAGAAGCTCTTCCCACCAAAACACTTGGGTTTCCAGGGTGGCTATGTTTAGTGGAAGTGACCTTGGACACCTGTCAGCTTCCTCCACAAGAGGGCTGGGAGGCCAGTGGGGAGCAAAGTTCGGAGGCCGAAAAGCAGGAGCCAAGCGTGTGAGTGAGAGTGGGGCAGCAGGGCCAGCTGGACCGCGTCCCGCCGGAGCGGCTCCGCGGGGACCAGACTGAAGAGTTCGGGTGGTGTCCCAGAAGGGGTCCTGCGGCAGTGGAGTTCAAACCCCTGCAGGTAGACGATGCGGCCAAAGGGTCTCAAGCACTTCAAGGTTGAAAGGGCTTGATGTCCAGGTGCTCAGCGTCCCACGACGCTCTCCCTTACAGCTGGTCTCCCGAGGATGCACCCGGCCTCACCTTGACCTTCCCCCACCATAACGAAGCACGCTATGCCCTATCCTTTAGGAGATGTGCAACCTCCCAGGCTATAAACCAAGGGGAGACCTCCTTCAGGGATTAACCAAGCCACACAAACCGTCAGAGCACAAATCCTTCCCGTGATACACACACATTTCTGTTAAGGGGTGAAACCTGGCATTAGAAATGGAGAATCTGGGCTCCGGCTGGAATATTCTGAATCCAGACAAATAGAAAAGAGTGGTGGTAGGGGTAATAACAATTTTTAAGAACTTTAACTCTTTTGTCCCTTAAATATAACTAATGTTTCTGGGGACTATCATGTTTTTCAAAATACAATAAAAACACAGATAAAAGATTTATGTGATGTCATTCATATTTATGTGCATTATTCAAGAAATATTTTTATCAAACCATATCATAAATTATTTATTCTAGGTATTGGCAATCTTCATCTTATTTCATCTTGTAAAATGTTTCATATTTTCCCCCTCTCATTTAAAATATGCTGACTGTGGGCAAATTGTTTTTTAAAACAACATTTATCTTTTCTTTTTCATTCACTATATAGAAAAATTTGATTATGTCCAGTGAAATTAATGAAATCATTTCTGTAATTTTGATTCCCCAAATCAACACCAGGTGTCAAAGAAGTATGTCATACTCCTCACTTTCTATAAAACTTATGATTTTGGCTTCACATTACAACATTATTTACAAACCTTACAAATTAAGTAATCAGTAACCATATACTGAACTATTATTTTGTTTTTATAACTCATAGAATAGATTTGATAATTATATTGGATCAAAATCACGTAAATCTTTACCTATTTTTAGGATATTATCATTCGAGATATAGTTCAAAGCTTATTTTCTAGTAGATTTTAAGGTGTGAGAGATGTTTTTCATAAATTGAGGAACTAAATTTGCGATTTATAGGTATTGTGAAAACATTTAAAACAAGTGATAATATAAAAAATCGTTTTATAAAAATATTGACGAGTTTTAATTAAAATTAATAGATTTAGATTTCCCAACGCTCTATGAAAACAATAGGTTAAATCAGGTACCTCCAAGGGAAAGAGTAACACGTCTGATTAACAGTCATTTCATAAGTCTTCATGGAACCCTTTTGTGCCTTCCAGAAAATGACAAAGCAAAAGACAGGATACATACAGATCCTTTCGCAAGTCAAGTGGTTTCCAGTTTTTCCGCCTTGTGTTCACTCCAAGGCACATGTTCTGGAATCTCTCTCTCTCTCTCTCCTCCCTCCCCCAGCTGATCTGTGGATTTCATTGGTTGCGTGTATGTATGATGCAGCCACATTCCATCTTGTATCCTGACACACAGCTATTGTGGAGGACATTCAGTGCTTTGTTGGTCTGCCCAGAACACACCCTCCCTTCCGCTTTCACCTCCTCTAAATATGTGCACAGATTGCAAATGACCACAAATTCTTTGCAGCTCCTCCCATCAAGAAGGAAGGTCTGCTTCCCTACTCCTTAAACTTGAACTTGCCTTGTGATTTGCTTTGACCAATAGAATGTGGCAGGAGTGATATTATGTGGATTCCAAATCTAGGCCTCCAGAAGCAGTATCTGCTCTTCTTACCATGAAATTCTGCCGTCAAAGGAATGATAGCTTGCTGGAGAGGACCAGGATACCCTGGCTGACAGTATGCTCAGGGCTTCGCTGGTGCAGAGATGGCTGTTTACAAAACACTGTGCTTCCCTCCTATACTGTGGGCTTGCTACTAGAATGAGGCTACTCAGCCAGGGATGATAATTCTTAACTCCCTCTGCATTCAGGTGTGGCCACATGCTGGCTCTCCCCAATGGAGTGTGAGTGGAAATAATGTGTGACACCTCTTGGCTGAGGCTTTACAAGTCGATGGGGCTTCTTCATTCTCTCTTTCCCCTTCTGTTGGCGGGAAGCAGAGGACTCCCAGGTCCCAGCGGGTGGTGAAACCACAAGATCCAATGTGCATAGGTTCCTGGTCACCATGTGGTAAATTGCCAACCAATAAGAAATGCCAATATTGGAATGTTCCAAGACGCTGAAAGTTTGAAATGTGTTTAGTACAGCAGGTAACTCATAAAAGAGCCCGCATTTATAAATTACTCTGTTGGGCACCGTAGCAAGCATTTTACATATATTAACCCATTTCATCCTCCCACAGCCCCACAAGGTAGTACTATTACCCTCACTTTCACGGAGCAGGAAACTGGGACTCAAAGGGGTTACATGACTCTCCCAAGCACACATAACTAGAATCAAGTGGGCTGGGATTGATCCAGAAAATAGTGTCCTGACCTGTACACTAAAGACTTCATTACTGACTCCCTGTGGAATGTCAGACAAGCCCTGCTCCCCCTCTGGTTCGCATTTCTCATCTATAGGATGGTTGGGGGTAAGGAGGCTAAGAGAAATCACTGAGCTCTCCTCCACAGCGATAAAATCCTGGGTTTCTATGATTCTCAGGGTTGAAATTAAGACACAGGTAAAGGTGAGTCAAGCCACGAGGGAATTACACAGCAAAGCAGCAATGAGAGTCTCTGCTTCTCACCGTGGAGCTCCACCTTGGTTCCCCAACTTTTACGTGCGGTCAGTAGGGTGATGGTAGATGCTGGGCTGACTTGGCAAAATTTAGAGTTTCTGTGATTAAGAAAACAGGAGTGAAGGTGTGTGATACCTGTGCACAGGTATTTCTCAAATGAATCCTGCGCCGATCCCAGCATGCCCCCTCCTCAGTATTCTGGGAACTTTGTACCCAGCGATGGGTGCTGTCCCACTGTTGCCTGGGGAGGCACTGACTAAGGTGCTGGCAGGATCAGAGAAGTGACTTAGGATGAGGGAGCCAGAGACAATAGCCCAGGGAAGTAGGAAGGGCAGGAACTATAATGCCCTTTTCCTCTATGTGTCAAATAGGGAAGCAAGAGTCTGGAGAGGCCCAATCACTCACCTCAAATCGTCGGAACAGTTGTGGGCTGCTGATGTAGGGCTCCTTTTCATCATTTATTTATTTATTTATTTATTTTGCCTGCTGGGTTTGGGCTGAGATCAGCAAGTTGGTGCCACATAACTGTGTGTCTCCTTCCTTCCTTCCTTCCTTCCTTCTCTCCCTCTCCCTTTCTCCCCCTCCCTCCCTCCCTCCTTCCCCCGCCTCCCCCCGCCTCTCGTTTCTAGTGCAGGGAAGAATATTTCAAACATACCTGGGGGGAAGTTCCTACCCTTGGGAAATCTCATACAAATGACTCCAGCTGGAGAGGATGGCCTGTTGCCCCCGTAAGCGCCTTACAGGAAATCCCGTCAGACGGATGCAGCTGGGGCTGCAAGGCCTCTGCCTTCCATGGGGTTTCTGTTGAGTCAGAACTGCCGGGTTCTGCTTCTGGCCTAGAGAGTCACCAGCTACACCAGCAGTGTCCAACCTTTTGGCCTCCTTGGGCCATACGTAAAATACACTAATGATAGCTGATGAGTTAAAAAATGGTCACAAAAATCGTCTCATAACGTTTTAAGGATTCGTATTGGGCCCCAGTCAAAGCCGTCCTGGGCCACGGGTTGGAGAAGCCCGAGCTACACGATTCAGTGAGAAGCCTCCATTCCCTTACTTGGATGAAGGGAGGTGGTGGGTATTTTGAATCAGATTGTTTTTATTTCAGCAAGCTTTGAAGCCCAATATTTCCAAAAGGAGTCTGATCAGGAAAAGAAAGGATACTAATATGACCCTATAATTTATAATATATTTTGTCTATATATTTTCTCACACAAATAGGAGAAAAACACTGTACAGAGCAGGATCACGCTCAGGACCCCGGGATGGAAGTTGGACTGTATTCTTAACTCCTTCATTTCTTGGTTTCCTCTTAGATTTTTGCTTTCTTCCACTTGAAGAAAAGCCATGGCTGAATGAGCATCTAGGCCCTTGGCTAGGTACCATAAACAGGATTCAATGGGCTCCTTTTGTGCTCTGGTTAGTTTTGTTCTCAAGGGCTTCTGTGCTTCTGTCCGGACAGACATGTGAGCTGACTTCCAGTATCTCCAAGCTGTCACGTGGTGGAGACACTGAGAGGGGTGGCTGTGCCTGGTGAGGGGCTTGGCTAGACAATGGCCTGACTCACCTTGATTTTAGAGGACTCAGACCTGAGGAGCTTTGCCTCAGCCATGTTAGTGGAGACTAATTGAGTAACAGAAACCCAACTCACACTTGCTTAGAAACAAAGGGAAATTTTGGGCTTAGGAAAATTGGGAAAGACGGAGGTGGAGTGGACATTGGGCACTACTGGAATGAGGGCTCAATGCTGCTGTCAACTGTCTCTAAAGCTCAATCTTTTTCTTTTTTAAAAAGATCTCTTTGTGACCTGTCTTCATTCTTTTCTACCTCAAATAGATTTATTTGGAGTTGGGTAGGGGAAGAGGAGAGGCGTGGCTGCAGACAACTCAGTTTAAACTAATCCTGTAGTGACCCTGGAAAAAGGAGACATCAGTGTACACGAGTCCCAGGGGAAGGCACTAACTGGCTGTCTTAGGCCACATGCCCACCTTTGGGACCCACACCATAGCCAGGCCGGGCTAGGGCAGCAGGGTACTGCCATTGGCAGTCAAACAGAGTCATATGGGATGGGTTATGTGGGAGGTATAGTTTTGTAAATGAGACAGATGTCATTAGAGATGGGGCCAGAGGGATACGGTGAGAGAGCAAAACAATAGGTATCCTCTAAAGACAGTGTATTGCAGTCATTGTCCAGTAATGAGAATGGAGAGAACTCCCTAGAAAGAACTGTTGGTGTAAAGTTGCTAACTAGGTGCCGGAAGGGTAAAAGCAGAGCCCTGAGGTGGAAGAGAGGGAGCCACTGCCGGAGGCAGCCACGGCTCCTCTGCTGAGGGAAGCAAAGGCAACGCTTAGAAGCACAAAGCAGGAGCCCTGCAGAGCTGAAACTCAGGCTTCTGAGGACGGAGGGTGGCGTTCCTGGGACCCCGGTCTCTGAGCTGGGGGGCCAGCCTGCTGTTGGTAGTGTTTCTTGCGGGGGCAGGCTGGGGTGAGACCGGTTTTGTGAGAGTTGGAAAAGCTGCAAACTGGATTCAGCTGCGGCTTCAGTCTGGCACTGCCCGCAGCGGGTGAAGAATAGGTGCTGGGATGGCGCTCACAGAAACAGGAAGCGCCCGGGCGGCAGAGGAACACAAACAGGAAAAAGCGCGCTCCGCCTCCCTCCTCCCGCCCGGGAGTCTCCCGCGAGCGCCCCCCATCCGCAGAGCCGAACGCGGAGCTCGCCGGCAAAGCGGCCCCGAGTGCGGCATCCCAGCTCCAGCGAAGCACAGAGGCGGGGGCTTCAGTACGGACCCAGATGTCTTACTTCGGGTATTCTGGGGCGTGCTGCCTGCAGAGCAGCAGTCCCTCTCCCTCAGAAGAGAACTCCTAATGGTCAGGGACATGCCTGATCTCTCTATGTGTCCTTCTTAGGGCCTGGTACCCTTCCTGGGCAGAGCAGGCTCTAGCGAGTGTGCGTTGAGCTGAAATGAGTTGTATGGCAGGAGCACAGAGCAAGCGAGTCCTGGGGCAGCTCTGCAGCCCTCCCTGCCCAGCCTTTAGCTGTCCATCTTCCTTGGGGGCGTGATTCTAGGCTCTTCCTGGATTCTAGAGGAGCCAAGGAGCTGATATCAAACACTGGACTGTGAACAACCAGGGGCAGGCTGTACCCAGGCCTGGCTGCTGTGCTCACAACCCCCTTCTCATCGTCACCCATTTTCTAATAAAGTCTACATTAGGGTACCAGTTCCACCACGAATAAACTGTGAGTTTGGGGAGGTTATTAGATCACTCTAAGCCTTTGCTTCCCCAGAATTCCCCCTTCAGTTTCTTCATCCCTGCACCAGGAGACAAGAAGAAACTCTTGGTCCTCTCCCTCTGCCTCTTGCTCCTTATAGGACTCATAATTTAGAATAATAATATATCATATTTATGCTTTGAAAGGCAGTCAGTATTAGCAAGACAGAGATCTATTTAGCTGTGGGGTGAAGGGTGGAATTAAAGGTCCAGGCAACTGGGACTTGCTGGGCAGAGCTCGTGGGACAGCTGCAGGATGAAGCAGGATCCCAGGGTGCGGAGATGGGCAGAAGAGAAGGCCAGGAGGGAGAAGGGGCTCTGCACCAACCCGAAGGATGCAGAATAGGTGAGCACCATCCTCGGGCTCCCAGTGAATTCCAAATCAGCTGAGTGAGCAGGATGTCCCAACTGAGGCCTGAGCCTTCTAGCCTCCAGCTGCTTCAGGGCAGGACAGCAGGGGGATCGGCCCCACTGGCGTAAAGGACGTGCAAAGCTTTGATGTGGCCATGTAGGAAGTGTAATTAGGTCAGCGTTCGGTAGAGAGAACGCACTCCAACAATAAATATCTTTTTATTTAATATGGCCCTCATCACGTTCTGCCTTATCCTAAAGGCTTTTGGGTGTAAGTTTATCTTCCTCACTCATCTTGAGTTCTTTCAGGGTAGGGACTGTGTCTGATTTTTCTCCGGTTGCCATGCTCAGAGAATATATGGGGTGTTTCTGGAGACCATGGTTGAGGCTAGACAAATGTTAGAAGGGCCTGCTGTGGCAGCATGGCCTAGGCCATAGTGGAGCAGGGTCTGTGAGCTGAGGCACAGTGTGAGTGGTGACAGAGATGACATTTCCCAATGAGGGGCCCTGGCAGGTGAGGGGAGGGGAATCAAAGCACAAGGCCCCTTCTCAGCCAGAGAAGGGATCAATGAAGAGCCCAGTGCTAAAGGAGGCTAATTGGGTCCTGAGGACTGACAGGTGTTCTTGGACCCACTTGGCATCCTCCCAGCCATGGAGCACCTGCTTCCTTAAGAATTTAATTTTCTTTAGTTGAATGCAGCCCTCAGATGAGAAATGGTTTGGGCTTTCTTTCTTTCTTTCTGTCTTTCTGTCTTTCTTTCTTTTTCTTTTTCTCTTCATTTTTTTGTGATGAGCCACTCTGGTGGGAAGATTCAGTGTCTGATGACTTTTAAACACTGAGGCTGGGATGCAGAGTGACCATTTCCTAAGCAGGTCCTTAGCCCCTTTAGCACCTGCCTCTCTCCATCTGCTCACCTGCCCATCCATCAACCCTGCTCAGTGCTGGTGGAGAGGTTTATCGACCAGCTTGTCCCTGGGCTGCCTTTCCTACGAGTTGGTGGGTGGGAGGGCTGCCTGGTGAAGAATCCAGACCTCTTAACTTTTTTTCTTGGGGCCCAACCACACAGCAGGGAGTAAGCATACCTCCTCTTCCTTCCTTGCTTAATAACTGTCTCTGCTGGTCCACTTTAATTTGAGATGGAAATTTGCTATTCCTAGGATTTTAATTCCTCCATGTTTTTAAACCTGTCCAAACTATGATGATGGTGATGATGATAATGATCATTTAATATTTTAGATCTTACTGATTTCTTTGCTTAGCCTTACATTTTAAATTAAATTATTCTTTTAAATCACTCTTTTCTCCTGGGCTTTTTATGAATGAAATTTTCTCCTAATTCTACTTCTTTTATGGGGGAATATCTGCAATTAAATTGTCTCAGTATATCTTTTAAAAAGTATTTGTTTTGTCTCACTCTTAAATGATAGTTTAGATGGGTATAGAATTCTAGAAATGATATAGTCCCCAAATCATCTGGATTTAACCCCATTCTACCAAATTCTACCCCTCACAGGAATGTTTCTCTTTGGTCATTTCTTTAAAGGGACATGCTTTAAAATAAACAAGAACTTGTTTACAAGTGCACTGACCCCCTTAATCCTAAACATATTGAGAGAGGAGAAGGAACTGTTTCACACTGGAATCCCCTTGGAAGATGTTTTTTCTTAGCATTTTGAAGATACAATTCTATTGTTTTATGGTGTCTATGTTGATGATAGAAACTCTGCTGTTTATCTGGTAGCTATTCTTTTGTAGGTATCTATGTTTTTGCTAAACTAGCTTTTATGATTTTTTTCCACGCAGATGTAGATTTACGTTTATTTTTCTTGCTTGGGGCTTAGTATGCTTATTCAATGTATGGCCACATGTTTCTCCTAAACTCTGGAGGAATCATATCCATTATTTCATTAAACAATACCTCTTTTCCAGTCTGTGGATTCTTTATATCTGGAACTTTTATTAGACATATATTGTTGCTTCTCAATCTCTTGTCCACATCTCACACTTAATTTCTCTCTCATATTTTCTATCTCTATTTCTATCTCTATTTTCCTTAGCTCTATCATTCTATTCACTAATTCCTCCTTCAGTTGTGTCTAGTGATTGTTGAACCTGTTTATTGATTTTTAAAAATTAATTATTATATTATTATATAATTTGCTACTTGGCATCTTTTTTAAAATCTTCTTAGACATTTTAATTTATTTTTTATTTTATTTATTTATTTTTTGAGTTCTCTTTCCATCACCTTATATTTATCTTTCCCTCCTTCCTCTCTCACCCTCTCCCTAATCCACTCATTGGCATCTTTTTCAATTGTTCTATTTATCTTTTAGAATTATTTGGTTTTGCTTTATAAATCTATTCTCTTTAAAATTTTTTTGTATACTACAATCATAGCTATTTTGAAGTCCCTTTCAGATTTCTGTGTAATTATTAGTTTCTCATTTTAAAAAAAGGCACCTGCTGGTTATTGCTCATGGCTTTGGACTTCCTTGCATGCTTTGTAAGTTTGTGGGTGAAGAATTGTCTTCTGTGGGGGTTCTACATATGTTTCAATTATGAGCATTTTCCTATAGTATAATATTGTGATCTCTGCTGTCTCTAAAGGATTAACAGTTTCTGGATGAGTTTTTATATGAGTTTATAGTCTCAGGACATCCACATCATCCTGGTAGTGTGAGAATACATGTCCATATCTTTATACTATACAGACTAGAGGTTCAGATATCTCATGGGTGAGTATTCCCATTATAGGCCAAGTTAAGTGGCCCATTTTGTGCCTAGTATTTGGGTCAGCAAGCAGAGTAATTTCAATCCAAGTTCCTAAATGGGAAAAACCTTTCCTGACTCCTGGCTTTATTCAATGAGCTCAGTTCCAGTATCTCTGCTATTTGAAAGACTGCAGCCTTGATATCCTTCAACAAGTGAGAATTAAAAGTGCAGCCTCTCTATATACTGTATGATTCCATTTGTATGACATTTCAGAAAAGGCAAAACCATCAGGACGGAAATAGATTAGTGGTTGCCAGAAACAGGAAGTAGGGTAAGAGTTGACTGCAAAGTGAGTGATGGAACTGTTCTATGGCTTCACTGGGGTAGTGCTTACATGACTGTATGCATTTGTCAAAACTCATAGTACTCTACATTAAAAAAGTATCATTTTTACTATATATAAACTATACCTTAACTTTAAAAAGATACAAGACAATAACTACAATTCAGAATAATTTTTGACAAGTTAAAAAAAAAGAGAAAGAAATAAAAAGAAAAGAAAATATTCTATGAAACAACTGAGCCTCCAAGGCATATGCAGGGTGTGGTTCAACCCTGATCGGTACTGTGCATCTCCTCTTCATTTGTGCATCTACAGATTCCTTAGCTTCTGATCTTGGTTATAGATTCAGATAATTAATTTTCTGTGTTTTACCTAGCATTTCCATTTGTTTGGAGCGGAAAAGGGACTTGGCACATCAACTCAGATTTCTACATTGACTGGAAGTCAAGTGGCCCAACTTGCCCCCTTCAGACCATTGCACTGATGGATGTAAAATCCCCTGACGGGTCTCAGTACCTGGAAGTGATATGCATTTTCCAAATAAGAAGCTTGCATCATTCTGGGCGGCTGGGACTGCCCTACTCTACCAAACTAGATACTAGGTCTTTATCTTTCCCCCATCCATCCAGGCTTCTGCTTCTGATGTCATTGAAGTGCACTCAGCCCCCGTGAGCTGGGTTTCCCCTGCAGCTGGTGAGGACTGGATCACTCAGGAGCATTGAGTTGCTGTAGCAGGTACAATGTCTATTCTGGGCTAAGTGCCCAAATGAACCTTAGGGTTTGACTCAGCGTCCACATAGGCATCAGCACTGACATCTATTTACTTCAAGTTCACACTTGTTGCCCCATAATTTGGTCAAGTATGGCATTGCATTTGGCAAAATTAGAAAATGTGTCACTAAAAGTAACCCAGCTTCAGGAGGTAGCAGTACTTCAGCCTTAATTATCCACATTAACTTATGAGGTGAACTGAAGCTACTAAAATCCAAAATGGATAAAATTAATGCTTTCACTATGTTAATTGGCTTCAAGTTGTTTTTAAATGTGTCAAAAAGCCACAAAAATGTTGATATTTTAACTATTTTATGTATTAATAATAACATTTTAAGCTGCTTTGTGTATAAATGACATTTTTATTTTAAATTTTTGTTATGTGGTAATAAATTTACCATTATATTGCATTTTAGCCAAAATACTCAAAACATACTAAGTGGCATCAATTAGATTTAAATATAGATAAATTAGATCTAATGGCATTGATGACATAAAATTTAATACAAAATGTTACACAATATGGCATACAAAGCGTCTTTGTTGTTGATAGTGCAAGCCATGGGAAAACATATTTAAAAGTCTTGTAAATGGAGAAAAGTCCTTGAAAGAGTTTCACACTTAGTAACAATTTTACAATTACAGTATTTATATGTTTAAATAAATACAGTTAAGGTGGTACATTTTATTAAAATAAATGATTACATTAAAGTATTAAAATTTCCTATTGTTATTCAAACACAAAAAAATAGAAAAATGTACATACATGCGCTTTCCTAAACTTCCTTTCTGGAGCAGTGATAGGATTTTTTATATTTTACTTTTGAGTGATAATACTCAAAACAAGGAACACACATTGCTGGATTTTAGGACACATAGCACAATAACATGTGGTTCGTTTTTGTTTTCAAACACCTTTCCCTCAAAAAGAAGTGTTTTTGAGCTTGTAAGTCAAGCTCAAATGCTGCAGTCAGTGGTTGGAAATATTCATTTGGATATATCTGAACATTGCAGCAAAAGGGTTAAGAACGTTGTGACACTGAGTGGTGAACCCATAATGTAACACATAGACGATGAACTGTAGAATTGCACACCTGGAGCCTATGTTATTCTTATTAATCAATGTCACTCCAGTAAGTCTAATAATAAAAATAAAATAAAATAAAGAAATTACAAATCCTTCTCTATTCTCCTGGAGATGAACTTTCCAAGCCTCGTGCAAAGACAAATGGAATCATTAAAAAAATCATTAAAAAGTATATAACTAATATATTATTTATTCAAAATATTAAAAGCATGTTTACAAATTTAATCCAATGTTGTGGTTTTTTTTTAAAACGCACACAGAGGTCTATGAGAGAGAAAGAGGAAGGAAGGAAGGGAAGGAGAATGTCAGAGTGAAAAGAACCCCCTGGAGATCCTCCAGAACAGCCCTCTGGTTTTACTGCCAGGGAAACGGAGCCTCGCAAAGGGAGAGTGACGTATGCAAGGTCACACAGCTGAAGTAGATCGGTGCAGTAGGTCAGCAGAATCTAGGTCTCCTGAGTCCTAGTTTAGTACTTGTCCCATTGGGCCTAATGACTCATCGTATCAGATCAACTGTACAGATGGCGATTGCTGAGGTAGCTTGGGGGACAGTGGTCCTGGACAATCTCCTGGGTCTGAGCTGGAAGGAAAAGGGAGCACCTGGACAGGAGTGAATGGCTGGAGGCACAGCAGGTACCAGCGAGCTCCTCTCAGTTGTTCCTTCAGCATAGCCAGGAGAAGGGGACCTGAAGACCTGGTGACAGGAAACGACAGGGGAATCCAGGTCACTACACTCATGAATACGGTTGCTTTAATAAAGAACGTGGAGCTGACTGAAAGGGGAATTTCCCTCTCCCCAAATATCCCTTCTCCCCAAAAGTGGCCCTAAGAGGTTTGTGCAGCCTGACGTGGACATCCATCTTAGCATCTCCAAGAACAGGCTGTGTCCCTTCAGATGGCTACAGATTCGTCTCCTCCACTAGTTCAGGAGCTCTTGCAGATGGGAGCGGGGTGGGACAGCATTGTTTCAGTCACATTGTTTCGGTCACATTGTTTGGAATTGCCAGGGCGTGGGGAGAGGAAAAGCAGACTCGCTTTGTCGGTTCTATCGTTTCAAGTTCTCTACAGATAAGGTATCCCTTCTTTCTGTATCCATGGAGGACTGCTGTCACTGTCACTGCCACTGTCCCCTGAACCCAGAACCCCCTTAACAGATCTCTCTGTGGTTGTCTACTGGCTGCAGAGCTGGGTCTCAGGGCCACCTATGGATGGAAGGGCGGAAGAGAAGGAAGGTATTAACCATCTTCAGCCTCTTCGGTGGTAGGTGGCAAGGGAGGGGACTGGCAGGTTGCTGTGCCCTTTAACCCCTGTCCCCCCAAGTGTGGGGCACCTGCCCTAGCAGCTGGCAGGCAGGGCTTGGCTGTGGCCCAGGATTTTGGGATTTTCTCATAATCAGTGGAGACCTCTGGGCCCCACCAGAGCCAGTCGTACTGGACAGCTTTGCCCACACCCCTTTGAGAGCCGGGCAGTGCGGCACTGAAGAGGCATGAGGGGGTGTGTTCTGGGGGGCTTGTGCATGGTTCTGGAGATGGATCCATCCAATGGATGGTAGTCCCAATTAAAATTCAAAAGTGTTTGAAAGAGGTCCACATTAGCCTACACAATCTCATCCAAAATATTAGTAACAACTAAAAAATTCCAATGGAAAAGCTCATATTCAGTTGCTGCTGTTGAAATAGACTTTTATATGTACCTCATCATCAGTCACCAAAATCTGACATTCCCAGTAGTGATGCTCCGTATTCCCGTTGAAGATTTCAGTAAGTGAACAAGATAAATTTGGTGAAGAGTTGGCTTGGCAAGTCCAGTTCAGCGAATTGACTCACAGTGAATTGGTCTCTCAGCTTTCTGTGAACTGGCAGCTCCTGGGGTGACCTAGACTCACTTCTGGATGGAGACAGGAGGACTGGGGTTACTGAGTCAGCGTGGCTGGGGATGAGAGTGGCCACTCTAGGGCGTGGCGGTGTGACCGAGGCCCTGAACGGTCCTTATTCTGTTACAGTGGCCAGAGAGTTGTGCAGAGTTGGCTTGGCTGAAGTGCACTTGCTGTTTAACATCCAAAGGATCTCACTGGAGAAATTCCCAACAGGAGACACTTTGGTGATGCTTGTCCTTGAAGCATCAGCAGCTCTGAAGGGTTCAGAAACCTGAGGGTCTTTTCTTTCTCAGGTTGATGCTTGAGGACCCCAGAGAGGACTACTTGGAAGAGTGTCCAGGACCTGAGCCTGAGCAGAACAACTGGGTGTCAGAACAGGCCAGAGCGAGAAGGAGGTGAGTGAGGCAGCCACCCCCGTTTGCTGCTGTTGGTCTCTGTGGGAAAGGGACGAAGCTGGGCCACCCGCTGGGCCACTATTGGGGCCTTGGGAGCAGTGGAAGGAGAGGGTGTCCTGGAGCAGGCGAAATCTGACTTTACAGAGCATATCCAAAGGACACAGTCACATCCAGTCCTTGTTAGAATCTCAATACTGAATACAACTGTGTAATGTTTGTTTATTTTGTAAACGATCACGTGTTCTGTGTGTGTACGGGAGTGGGGTAGCTGGGGTGTGGTTGTTGGGTTATAGAGGAGGCTCTGCCAGTTTTAGAGCATTGCTAACCTGGTTTGTTTCTAAAAACAAAGTACATTTTTGTTGATTGACTTGATTGTTAATTATAGTTTTGCCTGCCAGTCGGCACAATTACTTGAGTACAGCATAAGACGTGCTTAATCACTGTTGACATTTTTCTAAGTGTGGTGTTGGCAGAGTTTAGCAGTCTTATAAATATTTTTATCTGGGTAAAGAGGCTTCTTCAGGCTGGAGATGGGAAGTGGTTTGCAGTGTAAAGAATCTAACAGCGTAGGACAGCACAGGCTTAAGGTGTGTTGTAATGGGCTAAAAGAGGATTTTATTAAATTTCTCTGTCTTAGGAGTGGATCTGATTCAGAGCCCTTGAGAGAGACTCATGGTGCTGTCTGGGTGTCTGGGGCCACTTGAGTCCTGGCAAGGCTTGAGATCCTGACTCCTTAAGCTGTGGCTCTCACACTTGGCATTTACCCTAGCTCCTGAGAGCCATCTCTTTTCATAGCATCCCCAGCTCCAGCACTAACCAGGAAACGGGCTGCATACCCCAGCACGCCCCACCCCCCAAAAAAGAGAGAACCCCCGCAGAACATCTGTAGCAGCACATACATGGGAAATAGGTCAGATTTTATTTTAAAACTTTCTCATTGGACAAGGAAAGAGCTAGTTCTGCAGAGGAATACACCACACTGGAAAAACACTGTTCTCAAAGAGTGGGTTATTGGAGTGTCCCCATTGCCCACACAGTGGAATTTATTGGGTTCCCAAAATAGAGAGGAAGTGTGTGGACTATTAATGGGTGTGTTATTTGTCGATTGCTGCATAAGAAATCATCCAAACCCAAGAGGCTTAAAACAGCATTTAATAACTGTCGTGGTTTGTCTGGGTCAGGAAGTCAGGAGCAGTGTGGCCGGGCAGTTCTAGCTTAGGGTCTCCTGAGGCTGCAGTCAGATGTCAGCTGGGCTCAGTCATCTGAAGGCTTGTCCGATGGCGACAGGAGGATCCGTGTCCAAGGTCTCAGTCTCATGACTGGCGCGTGGGTGTGGCTGTAGTGGGAGCTTCCCCTCCTCTCCATGTGGGCTTCTCCACAAGACTCCTCATGGCCAACGTGCTGTGCAAAAGAGATATACCAGTTTGTCTCTTAAAAGATGTTGTTTTAAGAGAAAAGAAGTCCTACGCCCACTCCCCTATGCCCACTAGGTGCTCTTTTCCTCCGACTTAATTGTTTCTTTCTTGGACATGGATTTGCTCTGTAATATATGCAGTCAGTCCTAGCATTTCCCACCTGCCCCAACATGAGTTGCTTTCTGGTAGCATTCAAGATGACATATCGAATTTTCTTACAGCATAAATGCACAAATAGCATAGGGAAGGAGGCAACGGGGACATTTGGGAGCTGAGAAGCAGCTAGACAAGTGGTAACTGACTTGGCAAATACATTAAAGCTGAATACTAAGTCAGCAGTGGGGAAAGTTGAGAAACAACCCAATTTGGGGACTCTGTGTGGTACTCAGGAACAGGGACACCTAGTTTTTCTGAAAGTGAGAGCAAAGTGGCATTCACAAAAGGAGGATTGGTTGCAAGGAGGATTTAAAAGCAGATAGATCCCTGAAACCCATGTAATCCTTGCTAACAGATGTCACCCCAAAAAGTCTAACAATAAAAGTGAATTTAAAAATAATAATAAAAGCAGATAGATCCCAAGACCACCCTCCCACTCCCTCTCCATGCAGCCAGATACCTGTCCTTTCTGCCACCCTGCTAAAGATCGCTGCTTTATCAGGAAAGGGTAACACAAGGGGGCTGGACTGGGGAACCCCAGGCCCAGCTGATGGCAGGGTGCTGTAGTGAAAATAGCAGCAGCATGTAAGAGTTTCGATGTCAAGGTTGAGACTGCAGCCCTCTTCCTCAGTTAGCTCCCAGAACACAGGCAGCCAAGTGTATACACTCCAGGCAGGATGTCCCTGAATCTTCTCCATGGCCCAGTCAACAGAAAATTCCCTGAGCTAATGACACCAGGAATTTTCCACGAGGTGACCCAGCCAGATCACCTTACAGCAAAGCCCTTACCAACAAGCCACACACACTCAGTGACTTCAGTCAGCACTTTCCTGCTTCAACATGACCGACCATCGAGGACTATTTAACCTTCCATTAAGAAGCACGGTTTGACTCGCTATGTATCCAAGTTATTCCCCCTGTAAGGCTTTATATTTTATTGATGTCTTGCATATTATTAGGTTAATTTCTACATGTTTGCCTTATTTTTGTTGTCATATGTGAAAGGAAACTTTCACATGTTCCCTGACTATTTGATAAGCATATATACATATTGCCTTTAGTATTTCTTTTGTATTCTGCTACTTTATTGAGCTTTCTTATTAATGCTAAAAATTTTCAGATAAATCTTGAGTTTTGTAGGTCAACAATTGTCATCCACAAATTATGATAACCGTGTCTCCTCTTCCCTTTCTATAGCAAGAGAAGCTTCTCATTTCTGGCAAACTTCATGTGCTTTGGCACCCAGTTTTAAAAGAGTGTTAGTTAATGGTGGTGATTCATTCTTGCCTGTCCTTGACTTCAATAAGATTACTTCTAAGTGTCCTGCCGTTGGTTATTGTGCTAGAAGTTGGTTTAGGAAAGATGTGCTTTATCATATAAAGGGAATATTCTCTCTCTCTCTTTTTTGTTTTCAGGAATTGATGTAAATTTTATCAATTGTCTTAACATTTCTTACTGAGATGTGCGTGTAGATTTTCCTTGGACTTACTGATATGCTTTGCTAAATAAATTAAATGAGTAGCCTTCCTTCAGTAACCATCTTCTGAAGGGATCAGTTAGACTTAGTGGCAGAACCATGAGAGGACACAGACCTTGGCATGTCCATCCTCAACAAACCCACCCTCCCTGACTACTTCTGCCTCTGCCAGGTGTCCTGAAGACCCCCACTGGGTGGGAGGTCATTCTAATTTCTTGTCACTCAAAGTGTAGTCCATGGACCAGCAACTTAGGCATCACTAGGGACATTATTTGAAGTGCAGAATCTCAGACCCTACCCCAGACCTACTGAATCGACTGTAACATTTAAGGAAATCCCCCAGAAGAAAGTCTTAGAAACATGGCTCCAACACAGTGGTACAATGGCTTTTCCAAGTTTCTCTTCTGCTGACAGGGCAACCCTCTCCTCCCACTCAAGAGCTATTAGGCAAGTTCTAGGGCACTATCTGTGAGTGTGTGAGAGAAAGACAGAGAGACAGAGGGACAGAGGGAGACGGAGAGCAGGCCTGGGATGGGCACACATGTGCAGGAGTCTTTTCAGTATTCCTGGGCACTTACCACCAATTATCTGGCATTAGTGTGTGAGCTGAGCTCTCAGTGTCTATAGGCTGAGAAAGGGAGTGCCCTGAGGCAGTGTGGGAGAGCAGAGAGTAAGAGAAAGGGCAATAGCTTTTCCTTGGAATGGCCACCTGGTGGTTTAGTTTAACCAACTGCAGATGGTGACCCCTAAAGTGCCTGAATCATTGGGGAGGGGATGCTGGCTGGTTAATTATCTCTAGACTTAATGGTTAGCAGCTGCTGGAGGCTGGATTTCCTCTCATGTTCTTAGGACAGGGAATCTGGTTAAGAACACGTAGGCATGGTGTGTGTGTGTGTGTGTGTGTGTGTGTGTGTGTGTGTGTGTGTTCTTTGGAAGTGTCCCAGCCTTTCTGCATTTGTTTCCTTATTTGTAAAGCAGAGACAGACACCCCGCCTCTAACCTAGGTCTTTTTTGGAGGGTGGAGAGGAGAAATTGGTGAAGACAAATTAGAATATTCTGGAGGAATCTTCATAAGAAGGAATTGGTGGTGAATCAAAGGAGTTCTCAACATGAATCACAGGTGCAGGATGGTGTCACTATTTCCTGACACGGAATTGATTCCCCATGCTTCTCAGGGAACTCCAAATGAAACCAGGGAAAATGGAAGCAGCAGAGCATAGAACACAGCTATCTTTTCAACTGACATTCCAGATTCGTGTGAGAAAGAGCCATGATGCAGAACACCTTTTTAATTTAGGATAGAGATTTGGTGGACTTCCAAGAAGCTTGCATATCAAAAGCACTTTGCCTCAGCCATAAGAAAAGCTAAAATAGGGCCATTTATGACAACATGGATGCACCTTGAGACCATCATGCAAAGTGAAATAAGCCAGACAGAAAAAACCAAGAGCAATTATGATTTCACTCACTTGTGGAATACAAAGCTAAAGGCAACAAAGAAACAAAAACTCATGGACACAACCAGTAGTTCAGCAGTTAGTGGTTATCTGAAGGTATGAGGTGGGGTTAATAGGAGAGAAGGGACAGGGTCTCAAATATATGGTGATGGAAAGAGAACTGACTCTGGGTGATGAACACATAGATGATGTAATGTAGAGTTGTACACCTGGAACCTATATAATTTTTACTAACCAATGTACCCCAATACATTTAACAACTAAAGAAAGCACTTTGCCTTTAAGTTTTACAAGTGAGATCAGAAGCCATCATTTAAGACAGTGCTAGAGAGAGTAACTTGATGGTACAGAGTGGGGAAAGGTCAAAGAGTGTGATTAATCAGCTGCTTTACAGACAGGAGAAGAATGGAGGCATAGGAGAAATATTCCTGTGGAAGAATTTTAGACCTGGGAAAAAATCTTTGAAGAACTACATGAGGAAGGGAATAACATTTATTGAGCCTCTACCATGGCCAGGCACTGGGCTAAGTACTCTATAGCCATATTTCTACATATTTCAATGTGTTAATGAACTAATTAAATGACAGAGTTGGGCTTCACATTCTGATCTGTCAGGTTCTGGAGGTTACATTTAAATATATCTCAGTGCCCTATGTCCCCTTATGAAGCAGTGCTCCTCAAACTTTCATGTCCCTGTCAATCGCCGAGGATCTTGTTTAAATGCAGGTTCTGATTCAGAATGTCTGGGGTAGGTCCTGAGATTCTGATGCTGATACTGCTAGTTCATGACTTATTACAAAAGCAATACCTCAGAGATAGTTTACTCCAGTGATTCACAACCCCGACTGCACACTAACTTTAATTTTTCAAAGTTCTCTGGTTTGAATCTAATATCCCATCAGGATGGAGAATTGCTGATCTTATCTGCTGGTTCTCAACCAAATTATAATAAAAATAAATATAAATGTCTAACCACTATTCTGTATACTTTAAACTAATATAAATAATACTGATTGTCAACTGTACTTGAAATAAATAAATAATTTGAAAAAAGAAATAAATGACCACAAGAAATAAAAACAGAAACTTTCAACAGAGACCTCCTCTGGGGAGAGGCATTGGATTTGGGAGAGGATGGGGGTAGGTTGACCAGACATACCATTTTAAGTGGGACAGAAAACAGTGCTACTGTCCTGTTTCAAATGGTACATATGGTCAGCCTACTGACACCTTGAATTTAGCGCAGTGAGACCAGGCTGACCATACGTTCCATTTGAGATGGGACAGTCCTGTTGTTTTCTGTCCTGTTTAAAACGGTCTGTCTGACCAGCCTAGGTGAGGGGACTTTTTTTTCTTAGATTCTCCTGTACTATTTGAATATTTTAAACTATGTTCATGGATTATATTTACAGTTTAAAATAACAAGTTTAATAATACAAATAAATATGACACTTGAAACATGAAGCAAGTTGCCTCAGAGGTCCCCAACTCTCCTGCCATATGATATATTCTATGACCCTTTCTGAAGTGCACAGGACAGGGATGTCTAGAGGCAGGAGACAAGGGTGGTGGGGGATTTATATCCTCTGGGGACTGCAAGAAGCATTGGAGGAAGGTCAGCCTAAAGAAGAGAAGCCCTGTGGGGACTGAGAGCCTTCATCAAATCTTTGGCGGCTGCCATGAGGCGGGAGGGTACATATTTGTTTTTTGAGGCCCCAGTGCTTAGAACTAGGACCAGGTCTTGGGACCTTTAGAAAGACTCCTGCCCATTGTAAGGAGCACAGAGAAACAACGAGTGTCCTCAGGAGGAGTGAATTCCCCATCACTGGATGTGTTCTAGACCAGCATTTAGGCACAGTGCAGAGAGAGGCAGTATAAAAAGGCAGAACACCATGAAATTTGGAATCAGATGGCTATAGAACCTAACCCTCATCAATGCTTTTTTTGTGGCACTGTGACATTGAGCAAGGCAAATACCTCAACCTCTCTGAGGCCTAGAGTCTCTCATCTGAAAACAGGATTAATACCCAATGGCTAATCATATTGTTACAAAGGCTTACATCATATGTTCCCTAGAAAAACCAGCCAGTACAATGTCAGGCATTTAGTAAGTGTTAAATAAAGATGGATGTCATTATGGAGGGCATTAGATGAGGTGTGAGAGAGAATGTGCCAGATCACCAATAAGGTCTCTCCCTCCTGAGATTCCTGGGCCTTTGGAAGCAGAGATTGGGCCTGGGCACTGAGCTCCGAGGCCCTAACTGAAAGCTGGGGGACACTAAGTCCAGAGCACTCCATTCCATTTCTACTATGGGGACCACAGGACTGGATCTAGGGTGGCCTCCTTCCTACTTTGCCAACTGGGGCCTGAGGAAGTTTTGGATCATACTGCGAGTCAGGGATCAAGGGCCCATCTAGGGGGATTACAACATGATCTAGGATATTCTTCAAAGGAGTGTTAGGAAACTTGGGAAATTACTGTGACTCAAGACCTTGGGCAATGGCAGCTCCACAAGCCACTGTATGGCTGCACCATAGCTGCACCCCTCAGATAGGGAGACCGCCATCTTGGCCTGTGTGGTTGCTGTCTTTCGCCCAGCGGGCAGCGTGGAGGCCATGTGGGGTGGGAAGGCACATTCTCAGCCACAGGCGTCATGGCTCAGCTCTGATGGACTCCCCAGACCAGACATTCAGGCAGGCGTTGTACTCTCCTAGGTCACGACCACGAGCCGTTTATAAAGGCAGCTTCCACATCCCTGCAAGGACACAACCTGCCACGGAGCCAGAGGCTTGTACCCCACATCCTCAGCCCCTCAGCAGACATCACATCAGAGATGATGTGACATTTAGTTTTCCTTTTTAAACCATTTAACTCTGCGTAGCTGAATTCCAGCAGAGCTCTTTATTTCACACTGGACAGGACTGGCATCCTCATCAAGGCCAGGGCGTTGGTGTCAGGACCTGAGGTGCTCAGCCAGGGCCCAGCCTGTTCTCAGAAGCCTTGAGTTTGGTCATATCCAGCAAGGGCAAGCCCTGGGCATATCGCCACAAGAGGTTTCAGGAAAACTAACCTAATCAACTCATAAGCAAAGGCTTTAAACAAACAACAAAAACATGAACAAGGCCCTGGTAATCGAGGGTGTCCCTTCACTTGCTATCTCTCCCTGGAAGCCAAAGGTGGTCCAGCAGGCTTTGGGTGACCCACCTACCCTGATGGAGTGGGCAGAGGTGGATGTCAAAACTGAAGGAAGCTGGTTGTCTCTTCTTCATGATTTTTTTTGAAATGCTATACATTTACTGCAGGTCAGACACACCCCACATTCATATATTCACAGTGCATGACTGAGCTAAATGAACTTTGGGGGTATACACCTCCTCAGGGTTCCTCCTCATCAAAGGCAGTGGACAGGGAGCTGGCTTCTCTATCCCGCTTCCTGTCCCCTCTCTCCTCTGCCACCCCCGTCATGCCCCACAACCTTCCCTAGGTGGTAGTATTGTGTGTGCACATCTTACAGCCATTACCAGATTGGGGTGGAGTTGTTCCTAGAGGACAAAGATTGTTATCTTATTACTGGGTGACCTCCCTCTACCCCACCAAGAACATGCCAGAAGCTGACACTCAGTTCACTGAATAAGAATGAACAAATACATAAATGTCCCCTTTGCTTGCAGAGCACAGGGACAAGGAATCCCAGAGGCTACTGTGGAGCACGCATAGAGAGGGTCTTTCCTTTTCCTCCCTAACCTAACACTGCTGTGTCCCCTCCCTTTTCTTTCCTCTCCTTTTCTTCCTAACATGTTATAACTGATACGAGGCATAGAAACTACATTTCTAAAAGCTTTACTCTTCATCTCATTTAATCTTCACACAATGTGATGAGGAACATTCAGTTATTGTCTCTGTTTTACAGATGAGGAAACTGAGGCTTAGCGTCAAATAATTTGACTGATATGTTCCAGGTAGCCTGTGGCTGTGCTGGGTCTCAAACCCACTCAACCATGCAGAACCAACCACTACTCCTTTCCTGCTCTCCCCTTCCTGGTCATCCTCTGTACCTGCTTGGCATTGCTCACACCGACAGACAGAGCTCAGAACTAACCTGGAGGCTAATCTTGTGTCAATCTTGGTTATTCCTCTCCAAGCGGGAGGAGGATCATCTTCCAAAGCTGTCCCTCTGGTCTAGTCGTTTCCAGGGGGCATCATGACCTCAGTAGAGCTGTGGTGGGACTGTGAACTCTGGAAGTGAATTGCATCTATAAGAAAGTGCGTAGATTCTGGAATCGGACAGACCTGGACTCATGTCCCAGTTCTGCCATGTTTTAGCTCAGGCAGGTCAACTACCCTCTCTGGACCTCAGTGTCGCATCAGAAATGCGTTTTTGTGAGGGTTCAATAAAATAACATGTTTAAGCACCCAGCTTAAGGCCTGGAAAATAGAGGCAGCTCAATTATGAGAATTTAAAAAAAGCAGCCTATGAGACCACTGACCTAGGTTTGGAATAAACTCCTGAGACCCTGCATCCCCAGCTAATCTGTTGAGTTATTGCATCCATCATTTTCTAGGCCTTTCATTAGCTGCTGAGGTTACTCTGTATTATACTCATATGTCCCTATGCTAAATATTAAGAGTTTATAGTTAGATTAAAGCACACAATTTTAAGTTAAGGTTTTTTGTTTCTTTAAAAAAAAGGGTTTCTCATTTATGCTACTTCTATTAGGGATTAAATAAATGAAATTAGCTTTTACACATTAAAAAAAGAAAACAATTACAGCTTTCAACTACTGCAGGTTTGCTGCAAATAAATGTCCAGCGCTCTGACCCCGAGTACAGAGTAGTGGTGAAAAACACAGCTCCAAAGCCAGACAAGCCTGGTTTAAATCTGGCTCTATTCTCAATGACTCTGTGACCTTAGCCATGGCATTGAACAGTCCTGAGTCTTGGTTTCCCCATCTATAAGGTGGGTCTAGTGACAGCTGAGAGGTGAAGCAAGAAGTACAGGTGAAGCTCTGAGCAGGATGCCTCGCACCCAGTGAGTAGCAACCAGCCCCACCTGGCGGGGTGTAAAACTGTGTGATGGGATTTGGACACACACACACATGCACGTACACACGCACACATGGACACACACACACACGGTTTTCAAAAACACTTCGGTAAAGAAGTTAGGAAAAATATTACTAAAGGACATATTTAACTAATTAATTTTTCTAGAGTCATTCAGGACACTGGCTCCTCAAAAGTGGGGTGAGGTGCTGGGAGATGAGCAGCAGCACCTGTGACTTTTCCAGCACTAAAAGTTTGAATTAGCTGCTAGATCTTCCTCACTTGCCCCACCCTATTTTCCTTACACATGACGAGTTTGTCAACACAAGAGCTAAAAGGATGCATTTCGGCTGACAGTAAAGAGAAGTTACGGGCGATTCCACTGAGCTGACTTTTCTGTGTGTGTAGCCTAGGACCATACACAGGAATGGATCCTCCCACTGTAAACTCATCTGAACTTGAGCTGACTTGAGGTCATGTGAGGATGGAGACGGCTCTGTTATCTGTTGACCACGGGAGCCTTGGCAAGTCACAGCATTCCTTGTACTCAGTCTTTCACAGAATAATAGATACTGAGCTTGGCTATGACCCAGGTGTGGTGACAGGCCTGAGGCCAAAGAAATGAAAGCCCCATAACTGTCTGCAAACAGCTGTGGGTCTTGTTTGACATCCAGTTCCAGTAGGCTGGCTGTGGTGGTGACGGTTCACCACACACAGGAGCCTCTAGAGGCAGGGATTACCTGCTCCCTGGGAGGGAGTGACTGGGGATGACTTCTCTGAGGAGACGATGGAGACTTGCCAAGACAAGGACCCAGGTGTCCTCACTCCCAGTTGAGCAGTGCTACACGGCACCTCAGAGCTCTTCCTCTCTCTGGCTCCATGACTTGGGGCTGGTGACCCTCTACTACGTCTTATTCCCCATTCAACACTGAATCTTGCCTTAGGCAGATTGAGCTGCATATGGCCCTTCCTCCACACTCTCTGTCTAAAAGATGACTGACTCCCCTGGGAACCTGCAAAGTCCTGCCGGAGGACCAGGAGTGAAGGTCAGCATGTCCAAGAAAGGCTTGTGATCTTGGAGACCAGATGCCAGATAAGCCAGCTGTGGGTGAAGGCAGTTGAGCACCCCAGGTTGCCCAGGAGAGGAATGCACATAGCTCGCCACATCAGGGGGTCAAGTGAGGCTCTAAGCATCACCTTGTAGGAGGGACAATGAAATGCTGGGTTGCTTCCAGGTGGTGAGGAGAAGAAAACCAGTCATTTGAGGAAGATTGAGGATCTGTGGAAGTGGGTGGGAAAAGACATAAGAGCTGTCCTCTGGGACTGGAAGGGCATCCTGGGGGAGAACCAGCTGTGGCATGCTCTGAGACTCTGAAGGAAAAAGCTAGGATGGGAGTTACAAGGAAGGAGAATACAACCTATTATTACATAATTTATTGTTCCCAGGGTCACCAAAGATGTCGTATGCTGCTTTGGGAGCCTGTACCTAGAGATGCTCACCAGAGGACAGAGCCTCTTGTCACGGATCTGGTTCTTCCTTTAATGAAGCACTGGTTGCTCCAGCTGCAGGGAAGGCTATCTGCTGACAGACTTCAACTGTCAATCCCTTCAGGAATCACCCCTGCAAAGAGCCACCTCACCCAAGGTCACATCCTTCCCGAGGTGGCCTGTATCTAATGACTAATTGAGGTGGGGGCATAATGACCCAGGCACTTTGACCCCAACAGGATAGCTCTGACATGGGGTTTTTTTTTATTAGTGTCATGTGTACAAGAGAACATAATGCTTAGACAATTACAGTCCTTATAGAATGATAAACCCAATTTCCCATTTGATGTTACAGCTGTTGCAATACCATTGACAATATTCCCTGTGCTGTACTCTACATCCTTGACTCTATATATTTTAAGTAATAGTTGACATTCAACATTAATTTATATTATTTTCAGGTGTACAACACAGTGGGTAGGCATCTATATAATTTATGAAGTGTTCCCCACATTGGGACCATTATGCACCTGACACCCTGCATAGCTTTTTGACATTATGACATGGGGTTCTTTTGCTCCAGATCCCTGTGGGGTTGGCTGATGCTAATTTTGGGACTGCTTTGCAGCTGGACTTCTCTGTATATCCAATTGGGCTTTCCCTTCCTTCCACAAGTATTAATCGCAAGAGCACCCTCCCTAATAAATGCCCATCTCACAGTTGGCTTCCTTGCAGAACCTAACCTGCAACAATGGGTACATACTGTGATATATTTTAAATATATTTTTAAGTGAATGTTTCTACAAATAACTAATATTTGTATACTTGTTATTCTCCTTTACCAGGCCACCCCTCCTCAAGGCTAAGGCCTAAGTAGTCATCTTCTTTGTATCACTAGCTCCTACCTAACTGCCTGTCATTTAACCATTACTCCACCAAAAATTCTTTTGGTAAATACACAAATATTATAAATAGTTGGAGAATGGAGAGAAAGATCTTCCTAGAGCAGGGACCAGTCCAGAATCTTTATGTTGGAAAAAGTTGGGTGGAAAACTGGTAGTGAGGGGTATGAATGTGCTTTGATTTGTCTGGAGTCAATATTGGCCAAATGGGTATTTTTCTTTCTCAGTGTATTTCTATCTGGTGTGAGCAATGGAAATGTTTAGGGGTAAAGCCTACTCAAGCCAGCTTTGGCTGTGCTATTACCTGGGCTGATGGAATTCCACGGGGTAGTTAAGATTGGAAGCCTGTGTGGGGAATGGGAGGAGACATCAATCTTTACACCCATTTACCGAGCATGTACAGACAGTAGGTAGGGGCTGGCAGTGGAGGCTGCTTTGGAGGCTGTGGGCCTATTTCTTAGGATATGGAAACTGAGGTGGTAAGACAAATTTATCATGAAAGATGAAACATCACTGGGAATGTAAAACAAAACAATGCAAATAGATAGGCTACAAGCACTGATACAGGTCACCTCCGAGGCCAAGAAGAAATTCAGCAGAACGTCTCCGCTCTAAATTGAACAATCAGTTAACTGCTCAGTTTTCAGCACCATAGACACACACAGAGATGGGTGTCAAGAGAGACAAGGGGACAAAAGTTTTAGATGTAGTTGAAACAAATAGAATCAGTGATTGATGAGAGAAAAACTAGAAAACCAAAAGACATATAAGAAATAGATGAATGAGAAATTATAGAAAGAGAGGGAGAGAGGAAGGAAGTGAAGGGGAGAGTGTGAAAGACACTTTTCAGCTAGACCTCTGAATGCCACGACACAATGCCTACGTCATTTACCTCACTGCATCACATCACAGAGGCATTGTATCATCTCACATCATTACAAGAAGAAGACTGGTGAGTAAATAAAATATGATATTTTGAGAAAGAGACAACATTCATGTAACTTTTATTACAGCATATTGTGACCATGTTCTATTTTATTATCAGTTATCGTTCATCTCTTACTGTGCCCAACTTATAAATTAAACTTTATCATAGGTATGTACGTATGTATGTATAGGAAAGAACAGAGTATATGTAGGGCTTGGTACTATTTGTGGTTTCAGGCATCCCCCGGAGGCCTTGAAATGCATCCCCATCAGATAAACAAGGACTACTGTATAAATGATGCAACCCAGAAGAGCCACATGGAAGAGATCCATAGGACAAAATAAGGGGGGTGGGGTTGGAATGACTCATGGCTTCCATGTCATCTATGGGTACACCACCCTCCAAGCACATCAGTGTGTTCACCAACCATAAGCTCTCCAAACCTTGTTTCAGAATTTTTACAACTGAGCCTCCAGCCCCCGCTCCCTTTCCTGAAAATTATGGGTTAGAACTGAAAGTTCCCACCAGCTAATCTCTTATTTCCCTTTACAGGTGACAACCCCATCCTGAAGCTAGGGGCCACACCTTGAGTCAACTCCTTAGCATGAACTCAGATAGGTTCAAAAGGGGCTCATTATGAATAACAAGACATTCTTGTCACTCAGGAAATTATGAGCTCTGTGCCAGAAACTGGGGACAAAGACCAAATATATTTTTTATTATACCACACAGCTGAACCCAATTGGAACCGGAAGGCGTGCCAGCCAGGCTGACACAGTTCAAGGATTTGCCTCCCAAGGTCAAAGCAGGGTGGAGAAGGATGGAGAGTGGGTCTGAGGGGCAAATGAAGAATGCCCAGCACACTCCGGCATCAGATGTACCTGCTATTCAGGGACACCTTCATCTGTCACCTTCATCTTCTCACAGGCCAGAGAAGGAAGGAGGAAGTTCACTGTAGCTCAGCTGGGCAAGATTTCCCAGTCCTAGAACTTTAGAGCTGGGCAGTGCCACACTGCTGGTTGAGGACAGGCTCCTGGCTCTGCTCCTAGGCCCTGCTCCCTGTACTATCTGGCTGAGGGGGTGGACCAGAGCTGTGTCCTTAGCTGAGTGCCTATGACCTTTCTTTCCCCTAGTTCTCACTACCAGCCCTGCCGGCCACGTCTCATGAACTCCTGCCCGGGCTGCTGCCACAGCCACCTAACTTGTCCTCCTGGGTCCAGCCTCTCTCCTTCCAGCAATGACACCCCACAGCCACCCTAACAATCCCAGCTCTTAACCTGGCATCTAAGGCCCTTCACCTTGGGTTGCCTGCCTTCCTACCTTATTTCTCACTGTGCTTTTCCTCCTCATGCCCCAGACAAACCCAGCTCCTCCTAGTCTGCAAATAAAACCCATGCTTCCTTGCCACTGAGCTATGGCTCCTGTCTTCTCCTCCCCAGGAGTGCCTTGCCCCTGTCTCTACCTGACAAAGGTCCACTGAGTCACAGTTTCTCCTTACCTGCCAGCTCCCACAGGACACTGTCCCTATCAGCTGTGGGGTTGGCCCTTTCAGTGCTCTCAGCTTTCCATCTGCAGCACATGTGACCTTGCCTTATAGTCGTTTGTTTATGTGTGTGTTTGCCCAGCAGGAATTGACTGGGTTCTTACTGTGCCAGGCACCGGGCTAGGCTCTCAGCATATAGCAGTACAGGAAATGGGCCTTGTCCCCGCCCTTCTCTGTCAGCCTAGCTGGGGAGGCACACATTGATTAAATAATCACACTAAAATTTCAAGTGATAAGTGCTGCCAAGGAGCAGATTGTGGGGCAGTGTGCGGACATGATGGGCGATCTGCCTGAGTCACAGAAGGCAGAGGAGCAGAAAGGGTGGATTAGGTGATAGGAGCGGGAAAGGCATTCCAGAGAGAGGGGCAATGTGTGCAAAAGCCTCGTGTCATCCTCCTCTATACTCCTGTCTTACCCTTGAACTATTATTAACTTCGATCTCTGTGAGGGAGGATCTGCTTTCTGTTATCTCTACACTCAACCCGGGCCCAGTTCTTGGAGGTGTTTATAAATCCTTAAGTTGAATTACACTGAATTTGCACCCCCAGTTAGGCACTCACCCATTCAGGCCCCTGCTGACCCCGGAAGGGGGTTTGGACACAGGGCACTGGCTTTCAAGTGCTGTGTGCAGCATCAGCCCCTCCGCCCAGTAGCGGGTGTTTTCTGTGGGCTGGCATCTTATTTCCAGGCAGAGCCAGAGGAGTGACCCGGGCAGCCAGCACTTTCTAGATGCTGCCCTTGCAAGTGGTTACCACACGATGCCATCTGGGAAAAGACTTTGCTTAACCAAGCGCAGAGCAGCTTTGGCTGTGAGAGGATCCTCTGACCCCAGCCAGGCACGTGCCTCACTCTGGGTCAGAGCCCCAGAAGTGCTGGAGTCGGTCCAGCCCTGCTGCACATGAGATGCCAGCATTTAGATCAGGTAGCTAAAGACACAAGGCCTCTGTCTCCCCCAGAGGCCTGCACGAGCCAACCAGTCCAGTGGAGCCATGAGAAAACACACTGCTTACCTTTCCCTTGACTGTGAAAGGAAGGGAACAGGTTAGAGCTGGTTCTTCCTGTTCTGAGCCCTCTGAGGACACCACCAGGCACAGCTGTCCCTAATGCATGTGGAGCCTGGGCCGGGTCAGGGATAGGCAGGGCCCCCTTCACACTGGAGTGGTGGAGAAGGTATTATGATGGGCTGGGGGAAGGACTATGTACGCTGGGCTCAAGAATTCCAGGGTCCTGAAGGCCTGCTGTCTCCCACTAACATCAGTGTCATCTGCCCATCTCACCTGACCAGTACTTGAATTCAGCAGTATCCGCAGATGGCCTGCACGCTTCCAATCTAAGACAACCCCCACCTCCCAGCTTCTCCCTGGTACCTAGTGAAGAGCCCCTACCATTGATGGAACACCATCTCTAATACATGCCCTTGAGGTAGGTGCCCACACCCCAGCCACGCTGGCCATGCCCTTCCCAGAATACTCCTGTTCCTTTCAGGAAGTCTGCGTGGGAAACTTACAGAAGTGCGGCCCCCGCAGTCCGGAAATCCCACTCACCTCCCGGAGAAGACCTAATGACCTGAGCAGAGCCTGGGATGATACACAATGTCTTCTGGACTGTCCACCCTGCCCAGAGGTCGTTATTAATCTCAAGAAAGGCTCTGCTCAGGTCATTATTTAGGGGAAAATATATAACCCATCCCAAGGCTGGCCTTTGGCAGTGGCAGTGGCTAGAATAGCCAAGGGCATGTGTCAGGATGGGGAGGCAGCCTCAGCAGCCGTTGCACAGCTGCCTGTCCCAGCGTCTCTCGCTTTCCTGTTCACTTTGAAATGTCTCCATTCCGGGCAGATGGTGGATCTGAAACCACCCTACTGAAATCTCCTGGGGGAGCAGGGAGCAGCCCTGAGGGTCTGGGAGAAGCCAGCCTGGGGGATGGGCTGCTCACGGGCAGGTGAGGCAGGAAGCTGGTCTTTGAGTCACATTCCTTTGGAGGGCAGGACACTTCATCCTTCCTACTTACAGAGCCACTCTTTTTCTTGTCAATACCCATGAGTGAAGTGGGCACCCATGACAGTAACAGATACTATTATTGCCCAACACCTACCACACCCAGGCGTGATTCCAAGCTCTGCACATCATCAGCTCATTTCAGTCCTCACAACAAAACTGTGACTTGGTTCTAGTTTCATCATTATTTAATAATTAGGGAATCTGAAGCACAGAGAAGTTCAATAATTTGTCTAAGATCACACAGAAAAGTAGGGTTTAAACCCAGGATGGTCAACTGGAAGGACAGTATTTATTGTTATTTCTGCCCAGTGTTCAAAACTTCACTGACATCAGCTGGGAAAATCTCTGTGCAACCCCAAACAAATCACCTCACCCTCCTGGCCTGCGTTCTCATCAGTAGAAAGGAAGTGATACTAGTAAGCAATTGCAGGAAGAATTCATTAGGGGCATTTTGCAAAGTGCCTGGGGGCCCTGAATGAGTAAGAGCCAGACAATATCTGCATGGAAGCAGTAGGGGCAGAAGCAGGTACAGACACATAGGTGCTGAGAGTTTCTCAGGGCCTTATCGATCAAGTGAAATTCGGTGGTGGGGCCCTGGCCAGTCCTGGCCTGTTTTGACTGGCGATGTCAGTGGGTCTTTCTCCTCGTCTCCCAGGACTCAGTGCCCAATTCCTTATGAGAAGCCAAATGAAGCAACGAACCAAGGAATTCTAAGTTTCATTAACATTTCTGAGGAGAGGGAATCACCCTTGTGGATGAAACTGCCAGCCCCTGTCGTTTTTGCCCAGTGTCTGACTGTTTGACTCAGCTTCTCATTGCCAAACTCAGCTGCTGGCTCTTTTCCCAGGTCTGGAATTCCATTTGAATGCCTGGGTGAAGCAGCGGGTGCCCCAGCAACAGGCAGTGGTCATCTGGAAAAGCAGCTGACCTGGTCACCATCCTCCTGTCCGTAAGAGTCAGACTTGGTTCGGGTGGCTAAAAATGTTTCCTTAGACTGGATGGACACGTAGACATAGGCTGACTGACGCACAGCTTTTCTAGATGGCCATTTATTTCTAACAGCAAAGGCTGATCCCTGGGGAGTTTAGAGCATGTGACTTCCTAGTATTTGGTATTATGGAATCTACGGGTTGGAAGTGACCCCAAACTTTATGTAGTTTGACACCTGTAGGTGTTTGAGTCTTTTCTATGCCACTCCCAGCAAGTGGTTGTCAAGCTTCCTCTTGGATACCTTCCCTGACGGAGAACTCACTGTATCTCTAGGCTAGCTTAGGTGGAGAGGGCAGCTCTTCTCTACTTTCAAGCCAAACCCTAATTGCTCCAACAGAGACTTCTCACCATGAAAATCAGGCCTAGAGAAGTAGGACCACTGCCTAGCTAATCCTGAGTCGGGGGTTTAGCAATAACACCTCAGATTTCAGCTATGAGGGACACTGAAGGTGGCCTGGTCTGATTGCTTTAATTGTGGGTTGTTGTTGTTTTTTTTTAATTTTAAAAAAATTTCATTATTTTACAGAGATGGAAGCAACTCCCCTAGGAGTGAGTCATCAGTGGCAGGGTCTTCCTGGAATTACAATGACAGCTAACATTGGTTGAGCCCTTATTACATTCCAGCAACTTTGATGAATGCTTGAAGCAGCATGATTAAACTTAATTCAAGCTGTTATCAGGCATTTGTAAGAAGGGTATTATTCATTGAACAGATGAAGTACCCGAGATTCAAAGAGACAAAATAATTGGTCTAAAGCCACAACAGCTAATTAATAGCAGGGTCAGGACTTGAACCCAGGCCTGCCTGACTTCAAACCTCACATTCTCAGCTACTCTGCTAGCCTTTCAGTGTTATGCCCAGTCATGGAAGTGAAGCGTGTTGAACTTGCTTCTGTAGAAGAAATCAGTTGAAACTTATTACTGGGGAGTTAAAGAGTCATAGTAGGTTCTGAGTCCATGTAAAATGCTGAGGTTGGGTCTATGCAAATAAGAAGATTGGGGGGAAATATATCATCAAGTGGTAGAAATCTGGTTTAGTCAACAATTTGCTGTTTTTCTACACATATAGCCAGTTCCTTCCTAGCTGATTTGTATGTGTAGTTACAATCTGAAGGACTGAAGGGTACTGTTATTCTCATCAGGAGAGCAATTTGTTTCATTTCCTGACTTATAATCTCCAGAGTATATCTGAGATATTGGAGACACCTAATATTTAGTTTACAAACACAGAGCTCCCAAAAAGTTTTTTTTTTTTAATTGGAGGGAGAAATTACTGTTTAGCTGGAAAAGAAGTTAACATGATCTTATTTAAGACAACGGAAATAACTTTTTAGCAATTATTTAGGGAAGATTAATTTTCTCTAAGATTAAAATTTCTGTTAAATCAAAGCTGCAACTTGAGATTTAGCTATGAGAATTGCTTTATTATGGAGAGACAGCTTATGGGTATTGAGATTTCCCGTGCTGACTTAATTAAGTTTTAGAGCATCCCAAGGGACTTGTCAAAACTGTCATGTCCTCTCCTGTCCCCACCCAGAAAAGGCAGCGGGGGAAGCTGACCGAAGCTTCAGCATTTCCATTTGGTTTCTCCAACAAAATTGTCTGGGTTAGAAGTTGCAATGTCTTATTAGCCCAGAAGCCATTTGGCTAAATAATTCTTCACCTTGTCTTGAGTCAGATTGCCTGTTGCTGTTGACCTTCCTGTTGTACTCCAATAGGGCTGCCTTTTAGAAGACAGACTCTCCAGAATGCAGGAAGCAGAACCTCCCTTTGGCTTTCTCTGTCCCTCTTGGAGGGAGCCTTTCACCGAAGCTCCATGTCACTTCGTACACAGGGCTGGTATTGCTGGGCTGGGGGCACAGTGACTCTGACCAGGTGCTTAGACGAAGCTGGGGCCTTCTTTTTATGTCATTTTGACAATTTGGAAACTGAGATTCAACAAGTTGGTGTGTGCAATAAATATTCACAGTATATACAAGGACTGTCCGGAAAGTATCCAGCCATGTAATATGAAAAATAGAGGCATTTATGGCTGGATTTTTTCCAGACAGCCCTCGTATATTTATGGATATTTATAGCTATTTCTATGAACCTTTGGATTCCACAAGTGTATATTTTTGGATAACTATGTAAGAGTGAAGTTGATACATCCAACATCAATTTGTCTTAATAATTATGACATATATCAAATTGCTGTCTAAAAAGACTGTATGAGTTCAACTCCCACTAAGAGTCTCTGACTCAAGGACTTTTCCCACCCCCACCTTTATCAACATTAGGTACTAGCAGACTTTTTCATCTTTGCCAATCATAAAGGTGAAAAATGGTGTTGGGTTTTCTAAACTTGCACTTCTTTATTTAGGAGTGAGGTCAAACATCTTTTCATATATTTATTGATCATTTGTTTTTATTTTTCTGTGAACTTCTATTTATGTCCTTTTTTTGTCTATTGTTATTGAATTGTAAGAACCACTGACCTATGTATTTGATGTGTTAATATTACTGCTTGTTCCTCTCTCCATGACACATCTGATGCTCACTGGCCTGCTTAAGTACCTCAGCAGTTGCAATGAAGTGGGTATCGCTAAATGTTTGTGGAATAAAATGGGCTCTAAGGCTGGCAGCTAAATGGTCAGCGAGGCAGCTAGAGTTGTTGACAAAGGGACGTTCTCCATGAAAGACCAAAGATCATTACAAAAATTGTAGTTGAGAACTTCTGTGCCTTAAATTCCTGTGTCTGTGCCCTTTCCCCTCTCCCATCCACTCTCATCATGGCCTTCTCTAAAGTTAGGATCTAATTTGAAGCCTGATCCCTCAGAGGGGAATGGGTCACTCTTATTCAGAGGCTCTCCAACAGGTTGAGGCCCCAGAGAATTTTGATTGATTTATTTGATTTGACTTATTTATTGATGTCCTTCTTTGTACCAGGCATTTTTAGATGCTTCTAGATCCTGAATTCATTCTTGGAGCTCCAAGTGACTCCGACTGGGTCTCTATATGAGTTGTAGTAATCTAACTCTTGTGATAAATAAACACAAAATTTCAGTGACTTAACACAATAGACATTTCTTTCTTATTCATGGAATGCCAATGCAGGCATTTGTGGGCAGTCTTCCATGATCCTCTTTCTATCTTGAACTCTTCCCTGGGCTAGGGTCTCTCCATTCAGCTGGTTGATGATTAAATAGACCATGGAGAACACATGCCTACTTCTTAACTATAACAACACAGAAGTGAAATATATTGGTTCTATTATTGCCCTACGCTTGCATTATATAGTACTCCACCATCTTCCTTACAGAGATCAATATTCACCATTCATTCATTCATTCACCATTGTGCCACTCCCTAGAAAGAAACACAAGAATTAAATAATGTAAGTCTGCACCTTCAGAAAGTTATAGAGCTTTGTCCTCTGACCTTCCCAGAATGAGCCTATACTGAGAACTTGAAATGCTGATAACAGAAAATCTTCCTTGCGGAAATATCATTTTATTGCCCTGCCTTTCTCTGAGTCAATACTTACGGTAGACTCTAATCTGGTTCTGGCACCTACACAACCCAAGAGCTCCCGCCATGGCTTTCTGGCATTTGCTAGAGGTATGCCAAGGTCAGTGGTTTCACTATCTCCTGAGGCACCTAGTAGAAAGAGCTAAGCCCTGTTTGCCTTTTGGTCCTACCTTGCCAATCTGCCTCTTTGCTCACAGGGGAGATCTTCAGAGAGTGAGTCTTCTCTTCAGAAAGGCCTCTCACCAGACCACATCTCTTCCTTTGACACTGCGCATCTCCAGTTTTATCAAGTACATGATGGAGGTCCTCCAGTTCACCCCACCCCCAAAGTCACTTCCCCACTGCTGTCCTCACGTGTGTCCATTAACAGGTCCCTAACCTGTTAGGGACAGCCTGACTTGATCTGATGAATCCAGCGTTGCGCAGGAGAGGACTGTGAATGAGGCCTTGCAAGGACTTTGTGCTCTCCCTCCTGATAATTTGAAGAACAATCTTGCATATATTTGGGCACGTTCAGAGATGGGTTTGCAAAAAGTTTTAAATTTGCTTCCCTTTGTTTCTTCATTTTAAGTATTCTCCAAATAATGTTCTTTATAGGAAAAAGATAGACTGAAAAATCATGAAATATGCTTTTCAGTTGTAGTGGCAATAAAAATATGGCATCTGTTTAATTGATTATAATTTCCACTGGAAGTGTGAGCAGCATGTTAAAATTCTTTTGCTCTGCCTTTGGTTTCTCTTTGTGTCCCACTTGAGTAATTTCCTCTCACATCCTTCTGTCCCTGAGCCTAGAAGCCTGGTAAATAAGCAAGCCCCAGAGAGATGCAGAGAGCCAGCAACATCCTGGAAATCTGAGGCCACGAGGTTAAGCACAAAAACGGTCTCTTTCCAGGAAGGAATGACTAAATCAGAGCAATGACCTTGGCTTTCAATTAGTCCTCGTCCAACTTTTCCCACTCTTTTCCCCTCTGCTTCCCCTGCCCCTGCCCCAACGTGCCCCGAGCTGTGGAGGGGCTGGGACCACCCCCACTGCACTGCACAAGTCCATCCTGCCCACAAAGCTGAGCTGAGTCAAGCTTCCTGTCCAGCTCCAAGAAGAATGCCAGTCAGGAAGCTCAATTATTTAGGGAATGTGAAATACAGTATTTTAATGAAACCATTTTTCACGTCCCTCTCGAAGAAGGATGTAGAGTTCGTTGTTGGCCTATCTGCAAATGAGTCTTGTTCACACTAGAGCACCTTCCTGATTTCGACACAGCAAACTCCTGATGCTCTTCCCTGCCATGAGGAGATCCGGCTGCGGCGCTGATCCCCACAGGTGCAGGCCGGGAAACGGTCCGTGCAATGTCGGCCGTGCTGTCAGGCAAGGGGCCTTTGGAGTAATCCCGCCATCGCGGTGCCAAGCCAAGGACAGCAAAACACCGGGCAGGGTGTTGAAATTTATTTCTAGATATCGTGCCTGGTCTGAAAAAGAAACCATGTTAGCAGCGGGGTGGGAAAAACTAGGGCCTCTGTGCCATTTGGCTCCATCGCAAGTGAATGAAGTTTTTGATAACATTTTACTTTGGTTTGATATTCTTTCCACAATAAACACCACACTCTCTCCAGGCAGCAGCCATAGAGAGTTCTTGGCAACAGAGTCTGTTGCCTGGAGTCGAATTCCCCACTTTTCCTTGTCCAGGACAGACTGTCGGATCCTCTTCTTTGTTGAACTAGGTTTATATTTATATCACAATGACGATAAATAAAACAAACAATTAAATAACAAAGTTGAGAGCATAATTCACATCCCTGGGCTACTGAGCTCCAAATACTTCACTACTTTGGAATTAAAAAAAAAAATCCTACGTAGCACTCATTGGCTTTTTCCAGATGAAACTGGGCTACACAAACATACTTTGAATATGTGTGATTTCACTTAAAACGTGTCCTAACTCAAAGGCTTAATGTGAAACCCAGTCAATTCAGGGAAATGAATTATCGTTACTCTTGGATTACTTTGTGAAGGAGACTTCAGCATTATTGAAGCCAAGGGGGGAAAACCATGTTGTTTAGAGCCAAAACCACCTGTGCTGAGCCCCAGTATTACTTCATCGAGGGGAAGTAAAGGCCGGGGAAGGGGGCGGGCCAGGGAGGAACCAAGTGACTGAACCAAGGTCCAAGGTTCTTGGAGACTCACCTTCCTGTCTCTTGCACTGACTCAGCATCAGCACTTCCTGCTGCCTCTCCACCTGCGGGGAGGGGAGTGTGGAGCCCGGGGGGAGGCAGGGGGCAGGGGAGGCGAGAATGCGGACATCTGTCCTGGAGTCAGGTGTGTTTGGGTGTATGTTCTGCAGATGAGGGGTAAGTTGATAACCTTTCTTTGACTTTGAAAATGTCTTTGACCCCTGCTGAACAAAACTTCCTTTACTGGAGGACACCTATGACTACATCTGTTTGTAACATTCAAACTAACCATTTGCGCCACCCCCACAGCCAGATTCACAGGAAGTCCCACCCCTCTCAGGACTTCCCTTCTTGTATGGTTCTAGGAATTCTCAGGCGCTCTCAGTCGGAAAGGCCCTGAAGAGGGGAAGGAAGGACAAACCAGCCTGAGGAGCCCCTGCTGCTCCCTGTCATGCCAACCTGGAGGGTGGAGAAGGGGGGTCAGTTCCACACTTGGGGGAGGGCTAAGGTTCTTTTGTTTTTCTGACTCCAAGCCAACATTTACCCTGACCCATGGGGAGCATGCGGGCAGGGAGATGGATCTATTTGGAGATCGTGCCAGATGGGGCCAGACCCAATCATCTCAGGATTTCAGGGAGCTTCTAATAACGTGGATCTTCAAAAGGAAGGGCTCAAGGGTTATTTTTGGGCTCTTCCTCCCGGAGGCTGCTTGACCTCTGCAAGTTGTCTAACTCCAGAGGAGAGCAGCGGGGTAAGAGGGGGACTTGCATACCCTTGTTTAGAAAATCTCCAAGCCTGTGAATAAGTCTAGGCTCAACCCCTCCCCATTCCCAAGTAGAAAGGTCTATTTCCATGGTAGATAGGCCTCACAAGACACGGGGAAAGCTGTGAGGTTTCACCATGTCACTACTACAGAGTTTGCTTGTGGCAGATCCCACCCAGTGAGCTCCAAATTTATTCCTAAGAAATTTACCTCCACCCAAGTGGAGGAGACCTGGTAGCAGTACCATTAGTTTGGAATCTGCCCTCTCAGGCACGAGCATAAACTCAGAGTGTGTGTAACCTAGTCTCTGATTGCTGCTTTCGTTTTCCCCCTAAGGTTTTATTTTAAAATTTTCAATCCTACAGACAAGTTTCAAGAACAATACAATGCCATACACTTATGAGCTATATACTTTTTGTATGTCTACTTCAATTAAAAAAATTAAGGCTAGTACAATGAACACACACATATCCTTCAACTAGACTAATAAATTTAATGTTTTGCCATATTTGCTTTATCTGTCGCTCTGCACACCCCCCCCACATACCAATTTATATATTAAGATGTGTGTATATGTGCATATATATACACATTTAATTTTGTTTAGCTGTGTGAGAGTATGTTATAGATATCATGATTTTTTGCCCTTTATACTATGTGCCTACAAGTAGATGTTCTCTTACATAACCAAATCACTTTTAGGGAACTTAACATTGATACAAAATCATAATTGGATACACAGCCTATATTCAGGTTTTTCTAATGTCCATTATAGCTGGATTTTAAAAATATGTAGGATGCAATCAAGGATCACCCCTTAGTCTCTTCTAATTTATATATGTATGTATGTATGTATGTATGTATGTATGTATTTTTGTGGGGTTTTTTGGGGGCTAGTTCCCCGGCTGGGAATCGAACCCAGGCTGCAGCATTGAGAGTGCCAAAGCCTAGCCACTCTTTTAATTTAGAATAGTCCCTCAACTTAAAAAAAAAAAGATCTTTCATAACACTGTCATTTTTGACTAGTCTAGGGAATTTATTTTGCAAATTTTGAATGTTTCTGGTTGTTCCCACATGATTTGTTTTATGTTAAATGTTTATGACATGCATAGTATGTAAATAATATGGTTTACTCCTATTGCATTTTGTCAGAGGGCGGCACATGATGTCTGTTTGTCCCATTGTAGTGATATTAAAGTTTGATCGCTCAGTTAAGGTGATGTCAGCCAGATTTCTCCTCTGCAACTACTGTATATGTTAATTAGAAAGAGCATATTGAAAGGACATTTTAAGTAATAATACCTTAAAAAGCACTTGTAGCTACTGGTTAATAAAATGTGCCACTTTATCTCTTCTGTTTTGAGTTTCCTTCTGGGATTTCACAGTCATGCAAAGCCTTGCTCTGGCAGAACTACACCAGGACGTTTGTACAGCTGCCCACCGTTGATAACCAGCTGGTTGCTTGTCCACACTGACTCTCCTTGGATCAAAAGGTCCTCATTGCTTTCATCAGCTTAAAGATGTTCTCTGATTAAGCTTGGCCTGTCTGCCAGCCTAGGGGGAGCCTCTGCTGACTTTTCCTGTCTCTCTCCCAGCAGGAACTGACCTGCTGCCCAGCCTCTTTCTAAAGAGCCATACACGTTTGTTTTTCCCTCTTAGAGAATACGAACGATTGGAGCAAGACCACAACTTATTGTCCACACTGACAAAACATTAACCATTATTAAAAACACAAAAAAAGACAGAGGAGTTTCAAAATGAGGGAGTGAAAGATGTAGAAGAAGACTGGACTAGGAGTTAAGAGACTTAGGCTCATGTCCCAAGTCTTTGATTTATAGGCTGTGTGATTTTAGACAACTCACATCACCTCTCTGAACTTCGCAACTGTTATCTCTATAAATGAAACCATATTAATGTTTGTTAATGCATCAAATAAAAGAAGCCAAATGAATTTTCATCAAAACTGTATGGTTATTTAGGGGACATAATAACATTTGTCCTGAGGCATACCTCAAAGAGAAAATTAATGTTATCAGTCGGGATAGTCTAGGTTATACTATGGCACCAAGTTATTGCTAAACCTCAGAGACTTAACACAACCCAAATTTCTTTCTTTCTTATGTTATATATCCAAATAGGCTTGCTATGATCCTATTTCACCTTACTTCACTCCATGACCCAGGCTGATGATAAAGCCTTTGCCTTGGACATTACTGGTCTGCAGAAGAAGGAAAAGAAAGGTGGCAAACCACATCCTGGGTGTTAAAGCTTTGCATTGGCTGAATAATTTATGTGATCATGCCTGATATTAGTGGGGGGACAGAAGTATAATCCTCCTGAAGGGAGGAGCACTACAGGGTGGGAACTGTGAAATGTTTGGCCACCAAGTAATAGACCTAGTGCCCAAGTCATCCTTGAAAGCTGCTGAAAACAAAGCTCAGTGACATGCCTTTCAAACAATCTATATGGAAATATTTTCTCAACATGCTAGGTCACCATAAACAAATTAATCCATCAAATGTTAGCTCCAACTGTGGGTCTGTAGTTTAGCTCCTTCTCATGTGGCCAAATTCATGTAGTTGCTCCAGAGTAGTAGCAGCAGTGAAACATTGGCTTAATAACGATTAAATGTTCCCCCCAAAACATGGAGAAGGCCAACAAGTCTTTGTGCAGGAATCGCAGTACCTGTTATATGAATTTCATAAGCATTTTTGTGGGCATCAAGAATGAAGTCATGTATGACAAGACATCAGGTTACATATATGTGAGATACGATTGTGTCACTGCCACTAGACTGGGAGCTCCTCAGGAGTAGGGAGCAGAGTTTATTTATTTTTGAATTTCCATGGTAGCATATAGTAGAATCTGAATCAATACTGATGGTATGAATAACTGCATGAGGGCACATATAAGAAAATTTAGTTAAGGAAAGAAAAGAAAGTTCAAATCTATATTTGAAAATGATGGTCAAATTCTTCTTAAGAAATCTAGTTGATTGACAAAAGTGGTTAAGCAAGCAAAATTAGGAAACAATACTTTTTATAAAAATGAATGTAATAGCTCTACACCAGGAGTTTCACTTACAGCAATGGAGTAGCTTATATTGGGCCAATCCTCCTGAAAGCAACAATTATAAACTCTGAAGAAAATATGGAAAAACAACTAGCTGAAGGCATTTAAGAACTGACAGAAACTGGAGGAAAATTCACATGTAGAAAAGATGGATGGTACAGGGCAAGCCTTCTTTTTCAAAAGTGGGTTTTTACTACATAAAGAAGGAAGAGTGTTGGAGAAGAACTAAATGAAGGTAATAGGAAATCTTTCATTTTTCTTATTTGTAACTGATGTAAAAGGTAACTGTGTATTTAGGTAGTAATAGTAACAATGTGTTGGGTGAATACAGGACAACTGAAATGAATGACAACATCAAAGGAGATGGGAGAGAAGGATGGGGAGAACTCTGTTATGAGGTACCTACGTGCAGTGGTACTTAAAGATATACTTAGATTGGTTTTAAAATACATGTTGCAAGTTCAAGGGCAACTGCTAATAATTTAAAGAAGTACATTTGATATGCTAAGAAAGAAGATAAAATGAAATCTGATAAAATATTTACTTACAACCAGATAAGAAAGAAAAGGGGGAGGAAAAAATAAAACCAAGAGCAAAAGTAATGAGCAGAAAAGAGTTATAAATACAGTAGATATCAATACTACTATTTATATCAATAATCACTTTAAATGTGGTCTAAATATACTAATTAAAAGACAGATTGACAGACTGTCAGACTGTCAAGAAATACTTTAAATATAAAGACGCAGGTATGTTAAGCACAACAAGATGGAGAAACATATACACCATGCTAACACTAATCAAAAGAAAACTGGAATGACTAATAATTTCAGACAAAGCACACTTGAGGATATAGAAAATTTTCAGGGATAAAGAGAAGCATTACATAATGATAAAGAGCTTATGCATGTAATAACAAAATATCAAAATGTATGAGGCAAAACTGATATAATTCAAGGAGAAATATACAAAATCCACTAATATAGTTGGAGACTTCAACACACCTCTTTTAGGAATTGATAAATCAAGCAGACAGAAAATCAGTATGGATATAGTTAACCTGAATGGTATTATCAGTCAACTTGATCTTATTGACGTTTCTAAAATACTCCATCCAAAAATCAGCAGAATATATATTTTTCTCAAGCTTACATGAAACATTCATGAAAATAGACCACATCCTGGGCCATGAAACACGCCTTTACAATTTTAAGAGAACAGAAATTTCAGGGACTAAAAATCAGACATAGTGTATTCTCATACCACAGTGGAATTAAACTAAAAATCAATAACAGAAAGATAGCTGAAAAATCTCCAAATATTTGGAGACAAAACCATACACCTCTAAATAGTACATGGGTTAAAGATGAAGTCTCAAGAGAAATATTTTTAACTAAATGAAAATAGGAATATAATTTCTCAAAATATGTGGAATGCAGGGAGAACAGTCCTTATAGAGAAAATTTATGGCATTGAATACATATATTAGAAAAGAAAAAAGACTTAAAATCAATTAGCTAAGCTTCTACTTTAGGAAACCAGAGAAAGAACAGCAATTGAAAGCTAAAGCAAGCAGAAGAAAAGAAATAATAAAAATTAGAGCAGAAATCAATGAAATTAAAAACAGAAAATTAATAGAGAAAATCAACAAAATCCAAAGCTGGTTTTTTGAAAAGATCAATAAAATTGATAAATCTCTAAGCCAATTCACCAAGAAAAAAAGAGAAAAGTCACTAATTACCAACATCAGAAATAAAAGAGGGTTCATCTACTGATCCCATGGACATTAAAGGATAATAAAGGAATACTGTGAACAACTCTATACCCACAAATTTAATCACTTAGGGGAAATAGACTAATTCCTTGAAAGACCCAAACTACCAAAACTCCAACAAGGAGCAATGGATAATCTGAATAGGTTTATATCTTTTGAGAAAATTGAATCAAAAAGTAATAATCTTCCAAACAAGAAAGCACCAGAACCATATGATTTTACTGGTGAATCCCACCAAACATTTGAGGAAGAAATTATATCAATTCTCCACCATCTCTTTCAGAAAATACTAAGTCACTAATTGTCATAAGAATGCAACACTAATGAAAGATGTTAATAAAAGGGGAAACTGGGTGTGGGGTATATGTAGATTCTGTACTACCTTTGCAGTTTTTCTGTAAATAAAAAACTTCTGAAAAAAAAAAAAAGTAAAATGCTGAAAGGAAAAATTGTCAACTCAGAATTCTATGTTCAGTAAAAAACATCCTTTAAGAATAAAGAAAAATTAAAGTCATTTTCAGATAAAGAAAAACGAGGATAATTCATCATTAGCAGACCTCCACTTCAGTCAATACTAAAGAAAGTTCTCAGGCCTAAAGGAAAATAGTGCTAGATGGAGAGTACCAGAAATATGCAGCTATGTTACCTATGCATTTTTAAAACTTTTTTTCTTAATTTCTTCAAAATGCATCTTAAAGTTTAAAGCAAAAGTTATAGAATTGTATGATGGGGTTCATAAAGTATATAAATGTAATACTTGTCAGTGCTATAGCATAAAAGATGGGGTTTAAAATGGAGTTAGAAGGTGCTTACATTTTGAGTGAAGTGGCATAATAGTAGCTTTAAGTAGACTTGAAAAACTAAGGATCTATACTGAAATATTTAGAGCAACCACTAAAAACAATGCAGAGTGCATAGCTAACAAGCCAAAATAAATAAATAAATAAATAAAATGGAATTCTAGAGCATATTCAATTAACTCAAAATAAGTCAGAAAAGCAACAACAGAAGAACAAAGACCAGATGACACAAACAGGAAACAAAGAGCAAAATGCTTCACGTAAAATCCAAAATTATCAACAATGACATTGAACAGAAATGAACTACATATCCCAATCAAGAGGCAGAGATTTTCAGAATGAATTTTTAAAAAGACCCAATTGTATGAGATATATGCTATAAATATAATGACACAGATAAATTGGATATAAAAGGCTATAAAAATAGCACATAGAAAGCATGAAAGTTTGGAGTGGCAATATTAAAGTAGAGTCTTAGCATAGATAAAGAAACACTTCCTAATGATAAAAAGTGCAATTCCACAGGAAGATATAACAATCATAAATGTGCATGCATCCAATAACAGGGCTTCAAAATACATGAAGCAAAAATTGACAGAGTTAAAGGGAGAAATAAACAATTCTAATGAAACATGTTAATAATAGGGGAATCTGAGTGTAGGAGATTTTAATAGTGCCTCCTGAAACACAAATCACTTAGTATTTATGTAACAAAATGTGTTGAAGACCTACACACTGAAAATTTTAAATTGATGAGAGAAATTAAAAACCTAAATAAACAGAAAAATATACTATGTTCAAGAATTGGGAGACTCAATATTGTTAAGATGGCAAATCTCTTCAAAATGACCTACAGATTTCTCACAATCTTAATCAAAATTCAAGTGGACTTTTTAAAAACACAAACTGACAAGCTGATGCTAGAATTACTTTGGAAATACAAAGGACCTAGAGATCCCAGAACAAGTTTTTTAAAGAACAAAATTGGAGGACTTTTGCAATACTCAATTTTTCATCCTAACTATAAATCTAGAGTAATGAAGACAGTATCATATCAGTGAAAAGATAGACATGGAAATCAATGGGAAAAATTAAGAGAATTTAGAAATGGAGCCATGCATATATAGTTGCTTGATATTCTACAGAGGAGCCACGGCAGTTCAATGAGGGAAATAAGTCTTTTTAATAAGTAGTATCCAATCACTTGGATATCTTTATGGACATAAAAAAAAATGACAGTAGTTCTTATAGCACAGTATATGGAATAATTGACAAGACATGGACACAGTATATGGAATCATAGACCAAAATATATAACTTAACAATGCAAGATTTCTAGAAGAAAATATAGGACAAAATGTTTGCAACCTTGAGGCAAAGATTTCTTAGAACCAAGAAAGCAAATTTCACAAGAGAAAAAAAAATTTGAAGAATTGGACTTCTATGTAATTACAAACTTTTGTTCTTTGAAAGACACATTAAAAAAACAGCAAGTAAGCCACAAACTGAGAGAACTTTCTTTGTGCATGTTTACTTCCCTATAAGAAAGATCTGGTGGGCTGGAGAAGATCTAAGAAGACAGGGTAGACTAAGAACCTAGGAATACGGTAAACAGAACTCTTTAAAGTGTTTAGTGACAAAAACTTACATGAAAGGCATAAATGTACAGGTGTTGACCAAATCTCAGAAGAGCTGAATGAGGACTGTCTGCTAAAAGAGACACCTTAGGACATACCAAATGAACTGCTACTTTACCTGGGGAAGAAGAAATGTCTTGAGTTTGTTACTCTAAGAGATGGCACTTAGAGAGGTCAAGAAGGAGTTTTATGTCTACAATATATGAAGGGAATCTGTGAATGCTTGGAGCATGCCCATCACCATTCTAAGGTTGACAGCCATCATATCTGGTCATCCACTTTGCTGGCCCCTTCCTCCCCTCACCCAACCCTTCCCTTCCTGCATGTCCTCCCAGGGGCCTAAGCTCTGCTTGGTGGAGATGTTGGAGATGGTGTGTTTCGCAATGTGTCCGTCCTTCTTCCACGTGACTAGCTCCAAGAGCACATTCTTTTTGCCAGGAATATGCCAATGGGTGGGCACGGGACCCTGTCCTGACCATTGAGACCCGAGGGAAGGTGCCTGGATATAATCTCATTTCTTCCTGTGTGGAGAAGCTTTGCTATCACTTCCTTAAAGTTGAGGCTTCCAAACTAACTCTAATTCTTACCTTGGCTTGAAAAGTCCAGGTAAGAACCACGGGCCATCCTTTCGTGGCTGCCGCCAGGTGAGACAGGCAGCAGGGTATTTTTCACAGTTTTGATGGATCAGCCTGGCAACCTGCGTGTTCTGTTTTCTGAACACATTGAAAGTCTACAAATCAAACTCTGAACATGTTAGTGAATCCTTCCCAAGAGACATTTATCTCCAATGACCACGTTGCATGCCTTTTTCAAAGTAAGCTGAACTCTGTTACTGTCTCGCTTCATGCACAATCGCAGTAGGTTCTACTGGCCTAGGCTTTCAATCAAAATGATCTAATCTCCCACTACCTTCAATTAGTCTGCCCTTGTTTCAATGCATTTTCTTTTATTAGCATATCTGAGCCTGTGACAATCCTGTAATTGGGACAATTAAATGGAGAGCTGTTTAGAGATATAGCTGTGTGAATTTTTTTCCTGAGTGGGTAGGGTCACTGTACTTACCGAGTGGTGCAGATAGGGAAATGGGACGGTGTGAGCATGACAGCTACAGTCTGCTTAGAATCTGTGCGTCGTATGGGGGGGAAACCCCAGATTCTCCCTGGATCCTGTCTTAGGTAATGCTCTGTTCTCCTGATAGTAACTAGGGTCCTTAGGGAGATGCTTTAGAATAAGACCAAAAAATCAGGGGAACTTCTAGAAATGGCCTCAAGATCCCTTGGCACAGCAGGCAGAGTTGACTCAAACTTGAACCTCCGTTTGTTCAGAGAGTCAGCATCAGGTGTCTGACAGGTTTGGGACTTGTCAACCTCTTTAACTGAGGCTAAAGAATCAATTAATGTGGAAATGTCTGTGCCTGCCCTCCCAGGCATGCATAGGTGTTTCCCTGGCAGCTCAAAGAGGGTCTGATGTGGGGGGGGGGGGCTACAGAGAGCCCTCCAGTCCTGATTCCACCCCAGGGGAGCAACTGGGCCCCCGCCTGGGCCCCCACCTGGGCCTGGGGAGAAGACCCCTTCCTGGCTTCCAGGCAGAGGGAGGCTGCTCCTCTGAATTGCCAATTCAGGCACAGACGGGGTACGAAGGCCACCCTCTGATATTACATCCATGCAGAAAACGACGCGGCTGGGCAGCGGTTCTAGGAGTGAAAGGCCCCATGGCTGCCGCTAGCAAGGGAAGAAAGGAGGAAAGTTACAGAACAAACTGCCCTTTCCCATGTGGTCAGCAGCTCGTAGGTCTCAAACGCCTGCTCCTCTGGGACCTCGCCTGACCCTCACATCGGGACAGAGCACTCGCTGGTCGGCAGGTCGGCAGGTCGGCAGGTGGTGCTCCACCAAGACGGGCTGTGGGGCCTGGACTGGGTTCCTATCTGTAGAGCCTGGGTCACAGGAGCTGCTCATAAGGGTCATGAAATAACAGATGCAAACACTTGTGCGTGGTCCACCAGGTTCCAGCCCCGTGTAGGAAGAAGACCAAGACAGGGTTCCTGCCCTCAGGGAATGCCGGCGCGGGGGGAGGTCGCCACCCCTTCCTCAGCACCTTTCCTCTCCCCATCTTCTCCTTTAGCTTAAGTGTTACTACCTTCCATAACATCATCTCCCTTTCCCAACAAGCTGGATTAGATCCTCTGTTAAATATTCCTGTCCCACCCTCTATTTCTCCATTGTAATGGTTAGCACACCTGTTATCACCTGTTCTCTGTATTCCGCGTGGGTCTGTAAGCACCGAGAAAGCAAGGAGCGTTTCAAACACTGCTGTGTCCTTTTCACTAAATGGTGCCTGCACAAAGAGGCACCTGAAGGTGATGTGTTGAAGCAAACTAATACAAAAGTAAAATGGTGTAATCCTTACCCTTTGCAGACCGGGAACCAAACTGCCCCAGAGAGGTGAGGATTATCAAGGCCACCAGCATGCTGACTGGCAAGGCTGGGACGAGGACGCAGCCTCCTGCTCCCAGTCCAACGCTCTCCCGAGAAAGGGAACAGCTACTGTGTGTCTCCGTCAGTCTCTGAGCAGGCAACCTGGCTTGGAAGGCCGGTGGGGCATGGTGTGAGACAAGGGTAGTTGATAGGTTTCACTCTCTCTGTTTGCTTTCCCTGCCACCACCTTACTAGGGTGTCCTCCCCTGGCATTACCAGTTTCTTAGCAAAACCCAGAAGTGTTGAAAGGTTGACAGTATCCCATGCCACCACTCCCAGCCCCCAGCCAAAAAGTCCTCCTGGTGTCTTTGAGGCTGGGTGCTTGCCAGCCAGATCATTCAAGGTCTTTGGAGAAAGCACAGAACTCGGTGGATATTCATAGCACACCTGGTAATGACCCTTGGTTTTATGTACAATGAATACAAATTATAGAATTATCACAGGGTAGATTTATTGAAGGTGGGAAGCAACCAAGTTTTATGAAAAATAATCACTGCCATCAAGTTGATGTAATTACTTGCACTGGTCTGCCAGAGCTGCTATCTAATTTTATTTATAGGCAAATTTTCTGAGATGGTTTAAAGTACACCCAGAGAATAATTAGTCTGTTTTCATTTATTTCCAGATTGCTCCTCTGCCACCTCAGCTGACTTGGGGCACAGCTGAGTGCACGTGCTGTGTGGTCACTGCTGTGGTCACTCCGGATGCTGGACCAGGCTCTCCTAGGAGGAAGGGCTGGCCCGAGAGCCCTTGCATTTGGGGAAGGGAGTGGACATGCATGGATCGTTACTGTCAGAATCCTACCCTGGTGGCTCTTCTCTTGAATATTCTTTGGGATGCAGGGCCTAAGGGAGAAATTGATTGTAAAGATTGCAAGGGAAAATAAGGATAATAGAGTAGAAAGGAACTAGGTCTTAGAGTTATGTAGACCTGTGTTTTGATTCTGGTGCTGCTACTTGTTATCCAGGTGACCTTTACTTACTGGGTCTCAGTTTCCATAAAGAGGAGATACCTAACTTGGAGAAGTGGTAACCTGAACCAGCCCACTGCATCCAGCTGCTCCCAAACACCACATTTGCTAAAGCATGCTTCCTCTCCCCACCCCCACTCATTCGTGTTTGCTGTGACTTTTTTTTTCATGTTCATGAATAGCACTGACCTTCTGCCTGGGACACTTCTCACCACGGGCAGTGGAGACATTTCATAACACTTTGTTAGTTCCTGTAGTGTTCTAGATGAGTGTAGGAGAGTGTGTACTTGGGTATACTTGTTTGTGTGCAGGTGGGCACCCTGCGTCTACACAGAAATTCTAAGGTCCAGGAGCCCTGGGAGCCTGTCACGCACTTAACTTTCTTTACTCTAGCAAGTGCTCAGGACATCAGCTGAGAGCGCAGAGGGTCAGTCTACAAACCTGCTAGGTGTCCTCAAGATGACTCTTTCATCCCCTTCAAGGGCAATCTCAAACCCTTACAAGTCTCTTCAAACCCTCCACTGGCCACTCTTTCCTCTCAACAAATGACCACCACCTTTACTTCATTGAAGAACAGAGGCCATTCCATGGAAATATCAAAATTTCCTACTGACAGCTACAGATTTTTTTTTTAGAAGAGAAAGGAAATAGTTTTGTTATCAAATAAGCATTTTTCAGCTTTATTGAGATATAGTTAACAAATAAAATTGTATGATATTTAAAGTGCATGGTTGTGATTTGATGTATGTATACATTGTGGAAGGAGTCTTCCCTTCTACTTAATTAATGCATCCACCATTTATTTATTTATTTGTTTGTTTGTTGATTTTGGTGAGAATGTTTACGTTCTACTCTCTTAACAAATTTCAATTATACAATTTCAACTATAGTTGCCATGTTAGATCCTTACTTGTCTTATAGTTGAAAGTTTGTCCCCTTTTACCAACTACTCCCTGCCCCCCATCTCCACCATCCCTGGCAACCACTTTTCTACTCTCTGCTGCTATGAGTTGGACTTTAGATTCCATGTAGAAGTAATACCATGCAGTATCTGTCTTCTCCGTAGCTGATTTCCACAGCTCCAGATTTATCTGTGTTAGTATCCACTTCTTTCCTTCCTCCCGCCCACCTCCACAAAGGAAAGACCCCTGTGTTCGGGATCCTAAACATCACTTCTTTTTCTTTCTTTCAGCAAACTTTCTTAAAGACCTAAAATTCCAGATACTATTTCCAAGTTCCCGCGAGAATTGGGATTGAGAAATTTTAATTTCTAGGATGTCTGTGGAATTACCAAAATCAAAAGTTCTTTTAAAAATACTCTCCAACATTGGTCATACTCTTTACTCATTATTATGGATATCTACAATTTTTTATTTAAGAAGTAAAAATGTTAAGTTTGGTAGTCTTTGTAAAATATTTGTACTTAATGATATTTATGAAGCATTTATATTTTGGTAGTATTTGTAAGAACTGTAGCTTATCGCAAATATTCAAACACTGAAAAACACAAGTAAATATCATTGGGTAGTCGTTGAAAAATGTAACATCTGGACCTCCTAACAAGGATGATAACAACTTACAGAATTGTAAAAGGAGTTACTGTGCTTCTAAAACTTGTTCTTCCTTGGAATGCCATTCATTGATTTTGCACTAATGTTTGTTTACTGTATATACAAACATTAATATTTTTTACATTTGGAACAGTGACTCACCATTAGCAGCAAAAAGGCCCAGGAGTACATATTTATAACCAGGCATAGCCACCAGCAAGACTGACCAGTGAGACTGTGATCACTTCTCTCCCACATGCTCCTGTCCTAGGCCCTGGAAATGTCAACCTTCGCCTTCAACTCCCTGTGTCAATGCTTCCTGCTTTTGCTTTTGACTTGACATCAGTGAATGCCTTCAAATAGTAATGTCTCTGTTAATCGTTCATTTTTAATTCTCACAGAACTCTACTTTTCCCATTTTCCCAATTTCTTGGCTGACTTTTCTTGGTATTCAGGATTTGGAAAACATACATTTCCTGAGAAATGTGGGGGCAGAATTCCTACATGGAAACACTAATACTGGGCAGGTGGTAGGTGCCATACTTGTGATTAAGAGTTCAGGTTTGGGATGTGACAAACCCTGAACTCAAAATCTGGTTATACTATTTACTAGTTCTGTGACCTTGGGCAAATGACTTAACATCTCTGAGCCTCAGTTTCCTACTTAGTAAACTTATCTCATAGAGTTATTTTGAGGTTAAACGTGTTTGTAACACCTTTTTAGCATCATCTCTAGCATATAGCATGTAGTAATCATATTGTGGCTGAGTCCTAAATAATGAATAAGAAGTAACCAGTCCACACGGAGAAAAGGGGGGCTAGATTTGAAGAAGGGCATTCCAGGGAGAGAGAAAACCTGAGGAAAAAGCCCAGAGGCAAGAAAGAGCAGGAAGGGTAAACCCCTATACTAAAATAGTTAGACTTGAAGCAGTCTGAAGGCAGGCACTGTGTCTTACCAATTCTTGTCTCCATCCGCTTGACCTATGTGAAGTGCTCCCTATGTGGCCATTGACTGAATGAATGGATCGTCAATATACAACAGGGTGGAGCATTTGAGACCTTCTCCCTGGCACATGTCATCAGTTTGGCTCAAATAAACTCATAAAAATTCTCTCTCAAAAAAATATATGCTCGTATATGTACAGTCGGCACCGTTTCATAACTGGACCAGAGCCAGGCGAGGGTTGGAATTGACTCCTCCATGTCCTCTGAGAGCACAAGCCAAGTTTCCATGTGCGCTCAATCGAATATCAGAAAATAACATGTTTTTCATTTTTCTGGAGAAATAAAAATAATTATAAAAACTCCCACAGGAGGCTTGGCTACCAAGGTTTTTGTTTGCTGTTATCAAGCCTTGCTAAGTGATTGCACTGTAGGGGATTATGTCAGACCTTCACTATGAGAATAAATCATCCTTCAATACACTCTGAAATGCAAAGCCACTTCCATAAATATGAGTCATTTAATAAATTCCAGGAACAAAAAAGATCTGAATTAATAATACAATTGAGATATGTTTTTAACATTTTAAAATTTTTATCAAAGTTTCATGAACACACAATTTAGAGTCAAATAGTCCACCATTGAAAAAAGCAGTTCCTTACCCTGACCCTATTTCCACTGAGATAATCATTTTCAACTCTTTCAAGCAATTCTTTCAGCATTTTTTTCCAGAGATGTTGATACTTTTACTCATGGATTTTGCAATTTGGGCATCATCTATTGACTTCCAACTATGGAAGATGAGGCTTTTAATTTCTCTACCCTTTTACCACCACGACCTAGCCACACATCCGGGCACTCTCATCCTTCCGAGGTAGTTAGTTACACAGCAGTTTAGGTTAGATCCATACTCATTGTTTACATTATTCTGACTTTGTCCATGCTATTTACAGCTGAGTCCTGTTAGACACCATGATCCCTTTTCCTTTCTTGCTCAACTTTTTGTTTACCCTGGAGTTAATAGTTGCCTTTTTTTCTTCATTTGCTAAATTTTCTATGTACTAAACACCAATTTAATGTCTCCCTGAGGGTTTTCATTTTCTCTCAATATGTTTAAGCACAACCAATAAGCTGTCAATTTTATTTTCTTCACACAGTCATTGGTGGGTCTTTTCAAATGTGACCCCTTCCTTCACCATCACCTCAAGGAGCCGCTTCACTTCTTTCTATAATTAGATCCTCTCTGTTTTGAATCCTATATTCTCTTTTTTTCTCATTTTACTCAACCATTTTGTTGCATCGCATTCTTTAGTTTTCTAATGAGAAAAATTGTACATAGGAATAATTTCTTGGTTTTATCCTCATCGATTCGAATCAATTTTTAGTTTAGTAGTCTCACATTTGATTGATGTCGAATTTTGGGTGGGAAAATACTGTCTCTCGATTCGAAGGCAGCATGTCATCGTCATGCTGTTCCCAGTTCAGCTGTTGTGAAATTTAATGCCGTTTGATTCCGATTCTTGATCCTTTGAATGAAATCGATCCCTCCCTTACTTCTCTAAGCTTGTAGCTTCTTCCATATTCCCCATCTTTCTGAAATTTCATGATGATATGCCTGCCATGAGTCTAGTTTTATCCATTTTACTGAGCATTTAGTGAGCACTTTTAGTTTAGAAATTTATGTCTTTCAATTCTAAGACAATTTCTTAAATTGGTTATTTGATGATTTCTTCATTTTTCTTCTGGAACTACTATTATTTGGGTATCAGATCTCCATTTGTCCTCTATTTTGAAACGATGTATATATTTTTCCCGATTTTCCACCCTTTGTTTTTTTGCTCTACTTTCTGGGATATTTCTTCACCTTAATTTTTGAATTCTTGTATTGAATTTTTTATTTCTGCTTTCATATTTTTAATTTGCAATGGCTTTTATTCACTCTTACAGTATCCTTTTCCTGTTTCACAGAATGCAGTCTTATCTCTGCAAGGTTACTAATGATAGGTGGTTTTTTTTTTTAAGTTTTATTCTCTTCGCATGATTTCTTCTATCGAAGCTACTTTTTTCTTTCTGTTTGTTATAGCTTCTTTTAAATTAGAGACTTTCCACCAATGTCTGGTGATCCTCTGCTTTTCATACAGGAAAGTGGCTTTTTAACAGCAGATTGAAAGCTGGTTGGGATTAGGGAAGTAGGGGCCTTATTCTCTCTGGTTTTTACTGTAGAGTGATCTGGCTTAAGACCTCTCATATCAATATCTTCTTATCTTTTCTCTTGGGCTGTTCAGCTGCCCTCGAGAATAAAACTCTCCATCTCCTGCCTGAACAGTATAACCTGGTATTCAAAGTGCTGGATGGGAGAAGAAAGTTGAACATCTCAATAGACAGTAGGTAAGCTTTCATTTAATTGTTCTGTTTTCCGTTGGATGCCCCTGCTCTCCATTTCACTTAGCTCCTCTGATGCAGACCCTCTTTTCATCATTTACTGAGAACTTCCACAAAGGGAAGTCTCCACTATGTGGAGTAGGGGAAACAGAGTCCAGTAATTTCTTATATAGATTTCTAACCAATGCTAACACTTTAGCCTTTCATTGCAAGCACTTCCAGAGATACCTGGCACCTTTTGAAAGTTCTTCAATACAAAGTCAGACTATTTCTTAGCTTTCCTTATGGCTAGCTTAGAATTCCACTTCCTCAGGTCTGCCAGATCAGATGCCACTCATCCACCTGCTTTCCAGCCTCTGAACTTTTGTCACTGGTGACTCCTTTCCCACTCTGCTTGTCCTTATGGGATTATGCCTTTTGTTTAACTTGTTATCATTTTTAAGTGATGTGTAGAGATGGAGAGGAGATTAATGTGTACATTCGATCCATTATTTAACCTGAAGTGCTAGTCAATTTTTGTTTAAAATAAATTTTTTTTCACCAAACAGCTCTTTCAAATAGCAAGCTATCGTGTTGCTTTTGAGATAATATTTGGTTGGCAAATCCATATATCACAATCTTCAGAAACCACTATGTTTATGGAAAGCAAGGTAGTTCCCTGAGGTGAAAAAGACAATTCATCATCAGTCAGGAAAAATTGGAGGCCAACTTTCATGAAATTTCAGATTTTCGGTCTTTTTTAAGATTTTTGATTTCCTGGTCTAGTAAAACTTTGGCATCTGAATGAAGAAATTACGTTTATTTCAGAAATGCAGCTTGGGAAACCTGGTGTCTCTCTGTGGTCATCATGGTGCTTGGCTCCCCAGCAGGACTGGTCTAAGTCAGGGACTGCTTTAGGCACGTGACCCAAGTCCTACAACGGATTAAAGGAAGTGTGCTGGGAGTCTTTGGGGAGAGGTTTCCTTGCTTCTAAAAAAGAAACATGCAAAAGAGACAGCTCCTGCCATTCCTCTAGATGTTGTCTTGTCTGGGTGTCACACCTGGGACTGCTGCAGCCATCTAGCAGGCTTTTGGATCCCACTGAAATCGAGGACCCTAGAGAGAAAGAATGAAACAAATGGAGTCTTTGATGACTTTATTAAGCTGTTGATTGATCCACGCCTGGGTTTTCTCTTCCTCTGAATTCTAGATATGGGAAGTGATACTTGCCCTTGTTCCTGAAGCCAGTTTGATTTGGGGTTGTCTATTATTTGCAGCTGAAAACATTTTACTTCCATATATTACTAATACAAAAGCTACATTCTTAGTCAGGAAAGCAGTTATTTTTCAAGAATTATGTAGAAATGGTGATTTATAATCTCTGTTTAGATCATGAAAATAGATTCAGGATGAATGTGTTTAATACCTGTACAGATATGAATAAATATATTACTTAGCATTCAGGTATCAGAAGGTTATTTTTTTTTTATTTAGAAGGTTACTTTTTGAACAGCATTTATTTCATTGTTCTGAGTCCCTCTCTATCAAACAAAAATCTGAGTTTTTTCTCCCATTTACTTAGGGTCTAGTAAAACTAAAACAAAGTAGAAAATGATTTGTAGTACAATGAACCTTCGGAAGTAAGTGGAATAGATGATTTTGTTATTTTTCATTGTTTTTATTAGTCCTCTTAAAGAGAACTTTTGAAGAGAACTTTTTCTGCGGATTACTCCAGAAGTTACTATTTGAGCTTCAGTGCTATGAATTATTCCATAAAAGATAAATTTAGTATTTCTTATAACAAGCAACTTTGGCAGAAAATATCTTGAGGGGGGTGGGCAAAAATTAGGCTGGGGCAAAAATTAGGTGAGCAAATATTTGACTATTGAATAATGGCTAAGAACACAGGCTTTGGAGTCAACATAATGGGCTCAAATCTTGGCTTTATCATTCATTAGCTGTGTGGCTATAGATAAGCTATTTAACCTCTCTGTACCTCCAATTCAGCAATAATGAGAAGATTAAATGAAGAAATACATGTTAAAAAAGAAAGACTTAGAACAGTGCCTGACACATACCAAGTACTCAAAAAAATAGCTGTTATTATTATTATCATTGTTATCAGGCTTAATTCTCCTCAACCTTTATTGAGCACCCATGTGGGTATCCTCTGGAAGAGCTCTCCCCTAAGTATAGAAATGCTGGGCACCTAGCTGGCCAGACCAAGGACAAGATACAGAGTTGGTTTGAAAGCCCTGCCCTATGCTGACCACTGCACCTTTTCCTACCTTGACCCTACCATTCTCATCTTTCCTGGCATACAGCCTTGGTCATCTCCTCCTGGCCCCTCAGCCTCACCCTGGGCCCTGCAATGGGTTTTCATTCACTTCAACTGGATCTGTTTTGTCCTTCTTCTGCCAGAGGACACAGCTCTCATCCCAGGACTGCCTTCTACTCTAAGACCACTCCCTGCTCATTCCATGAAATGAATTTCTACTTCATTTCAGTCCAAAGCTCTTTTGTTACCGAAGCCACTCAAACAATCCTGGACAAAGGGGCAGGAAGTCCTTGGAATGGCCAAACATTCTTGACATCCTTACAAAGGGCTGCCTTAGGACCCTCCTGGGTGCTGGAGGGCACCCACACCAATAACCATCTCTTGGCCTAGAAATTAGGGCCTTGTGAGAGCGACGGTGAGGACTTTGAGAGGACAGAGGAAAGAGAATTTCTGAGTTGATGAATCAAGAAAGGCTTCTTCCTAGAGGAGATGACATTTGAGTCACACTGAAGGGTGAGGAGATTAGGTATGCAGCAGTAGAGGGGTGTAGGAAGAGGAGGGGCAAGAATGAGCAAAGCCACACATTCTTTCCTTTTCAGAAGACAACACAGGCAACGAATGCTGTGGCCACACCGGGCTATGATCATTCATTCATTCCTTTATTTATTCACTTCCAGACGCTTTCCATGGCATAGAGCAGCAGTGTCCAAACTTTTGGCTTCCCTGGGCTACATTGGAAGAAGAATCGTCTTAGGCCACACTTAAAATACACTAACACTAACAACAGTAGATGAGCTAAAATTAAAGGTCATAAAAAATCTCATAATGTTTTAAGAATTTGTTTTGGGCCACATTCAAAGCTGTCCTGGGCCACGGGTTGGACACACCTGGCATAGAGCCACTTACTTTCTTTATTTAATGTGGGATTGCTGTAGTTCATGCCTCCTCTCTCCACTTTGGGTGAATGTCCTTTTAGTACAGCTACCCAGTCTGTAGGTTAATCATCAAAAATGAAAGATTTGACTGAAATTCCAGAATCTGTGAACATTCCTTTCACCCAGAGCTGTTCCCCTTGCCTTTACTGCCTATTTGGAGTGAGAAGAGGACTTGGTCATTTTCAAGGCCCAGCTCAGGGACCACCTCCTATAAGAAGAAAACAAGGAAGTGGGCTTTAATTGAATAATTTACCTGTGCAGGCACCTGCTGAGCCTTCTCCCACACTCCCTCATTTAACCCTCCAGAATCAGTGGGTACTTGTGTTCTATTAACTGAGCACTCTGTGATGGCAACACCAGAAGTGGGTTTCTGGCCTCTTCTCAATGTCAAGCTCCCTACTCAATGGAAGCAGCCACCAGAGCATCCAGTTCACAGTCTAAGTTCATTGGGTCCCGAGTTCACTGCAGTATCTGGCCATTTTGGCAGTCCAGCCAGAATCTTCCTGAGGATGTGCTATAGTGACTCATGACCAGCTCCCATGGGAGGATAATCCACAATCTACTCGCCAAAATTTAACAATAGCAGCATTTTAATTATCTCTTAGGAGTGACAGACGTCACTGCCTCCAGCGGAAGGGGAGGTGTTCCACCCAGCTGCTTCCTCACCAGGCCTCCCTTCCTCTCAGGTGGGTGGCAGGGTTGGCTGGCTGCAGCGGAGGTGTGGGTGAAAGGTAGTTTTCACAGTCAGTGAACTTGAAGGGATGCTGCAGCTTGTGGGATTCTCTGAGCCGCAGGCCCTTGTGCATAAAACAATGGGTTGGAGTAAACAGTCCCAACGTCTCCTTGTCGTCCAGAGGCTCCGGGGCTCTGAACATTTCAGAGCTCATGTACTACTCTTGATGTTTTTCGGCTTCTGAAGCACAAACTGAACCAGGAAATTAAGTCTATGAAGCCCTAAAAGGAGGAGTGATTCTTCGGGTTATTTCCCATCAGCTGTAGTCAAACCTGCCCTTGTGTCCTGTCCCCAGCCAGTGTAACTTCTTTTATTTGCTAGTCATTTTTTATGATCAGGAACTCAAACCAGAAATTGGGACTTCATCTCCTTCAGGGCCCTTGCCTTCAGTCCTGGACTTCTTAGAAGACATAAGTTATTAAAGATGTGGAATGCAAAAATGGCTGGAGAATCCAGAGACCCAGGGCAAGATGCTATACCAACGGCCCATCACCTCTTTGAAGACAGCTCTCTGATTATCTTATCATCTGATTCCTTAGCCTATTTGGAGGGAATTTTTATCAGTGTAAGTCTGAAAGGGGCCAGACATTCCCACACTTGCCGCCTAGTGACTGAGGCATGAGCACACGACTTAGGCGTGGACATTCAGAACATGCAAAAGGGATTTTGGTTCTTGAGAGTGACAGAGAGCTAGAGATTATTTCTAGCAGCAGTGGAGAGCAGATACAGCAGGTGTCCCAGAGTAGGGAGGCCTTGGCCGTGACCTGACCAGGCTTCTCTTGTGGTGTGACCTCTCTTGGTTTCTGCCCGTTTTCTGAGTTTGGTTCTTCGGCCTTTACATGGATTCAGTGAGCTCTAATAAACATACATCCAACAAACTCCATTTCTTCTTGGAGATCCAGAATCAGTTTCTGTTGTTTGCAATGACATCCTGGCTGGCACTCTCACCATCTTCCTAGTTACTGAGTCAGGAAAGGGGAAATCCTTTCTGACCATCTCTAGTCACTGAGATTCACTGATCCCACCCTGTGATATCATCTTTATGGCCCCAGGGCCACCTCCAAGCCAGGTCCTCATTACATTTGCCTGTCCCCTGTTTGATGACTCCTCTGGCTTCTGGGCTCTTCTTAACCTAACCGTAAGTATCTAGTGCTGATCAAATCTCAGAATCCAGAATCAGGTTACATCTTCCATCAGGGTTTTTGGCAGAGCAGGAAAAGGAGAACACTGGAGAAAAGAAAGTTGTTCAGTGACTCTGAGTGGAGAGGGAAGTGAGAAGGCAAGCTCCACAGAACACAGGTGTGACTCAGTGTCACTTAATAACTCAGTCTGAGGTCCCAAGATTGCATGAACGTCTCCCCTTCATGGCATGTTTTCTTAATTCTCATCAATGCGAGTATTAATTACTCTTTAAATGGAAATAAATTAAGAAGATACAGTTTCATCTTGTTTATAGTAGCCAAGTTCCCTGAGGATGCATTGATTGATTTTTATATCCAAATCAGCCTAATGCATTGGATACTTTGCTGGGTCATGGAAATTAGCGATGACTCTTGTAAAGTCTTAATGCCAACTCCTGTTTCTTCACATTTTTATCACTGTGGATGAGGAAAGTCCAAACATGGGTAGAAAAGGCCCAGGAACATCAAGTTCTTTATTTACTTAGTAAATATTTATTGAGCACCTACTTAATGCTAAGGACTGTGCAAGGCACCAAGGATCAAATAATGAATGAGACAGACTAGGTTCTTAGCTAATGAAGCTAAGAGCTGAATATGTTAAAATAAAGTCTGAGGGCTTCCTAAAATTTCTAGGCACAGCTCCCCTGACCTGGGTCTCACTGAAGCTGGCCTTCGTAGGAAGCCAGGCCCAGGAGAGACCAGAGAGAGCTCATCTGGAAACACCAGGAGACTTGGGAGTGTGGACAACCACGAAAGAGAGTTGGCTTAGCTGGGCTCATCCCCTCCCTCTCCCCAGGCTGCTCCTGCATGGAGATACAGGTTAGTGGACAAAAGTGGCCCTAGAGAGTCAATGGAGACGATCTCCAGTGCCCTCTCCCTGGTACCCCTGCCTAGGGTTGTCATGCTTAGCAAATAAAAATATGGGATACTCAGTTAAATTTGAATTTCAGGCAAATAATGAAACAATTTTATCATAAGTATGTCCCATGCACTATTGAGGATATGCTTATATTTAACTTAATTGGGTGTCTCTGTTTTATCTGGCAACCCCACCCCCTCTCCTCCCACCCCAGCAAGATGTCCTGTGCCCCCAGGAGCCTCGCTGCCTGCCCCGAAGCAGCGCCTCCCACAGTGCAGGCATCAACCAGCCACCTTTCAACATTACTCATCATGAGGAATATTGACGCTGAGTCCCCCCTCGGCTAGCTGTTCCCGGGAGAGAACTTTGAGTCAACCACCTTGACAAAACTGGTTCCAAGCAAGAAACAACATGTTCTTAGGAGGAACGTGGAGGTAAGTAAGACATAGTCACTGCCCTCAGGGACCCAGAGGCTAGCAGGGGCAGTGGAGCAAGCTATTCAAATAATTGTGATAAGAAGTGGAAAATAAGAATGACCTGAGTGCCAAGAGAATGTGGGGAAGAAGAGGTCGTATTTACTTTGGAGGGTGGCGGTCTTGTGGGCATGGTGGAGGAGGTGGTATTTACAATGGATTAGATCAATGACAAATCCACATCCTCCTTTCACAGCTTGGACGTGGTCATTACAAAGCTTCTAGCAGTGCCCACGCAGCGATCACAGGTAAATAGGTAATGCAGATGAAGTCTTGTGCCATCCGTGACCTAGAAGTGTGCCTAATGCTGCCAAGCGGAGGCTTCTGCAAAGGGCACGCGGGGCAGTGCAATCGACTTAGACCCAAATCAGGAGTAAAGGCCTATGTGTTTGGAGAACCCTAAGATGTCTCATGTAGGTAGAGTCTAGGGTTCCATATGGGGTTTGCAGCTAGAGAGGCTGTCCCAGTGGTATGTCAAGGACAGGGTGATAGAAGGTCTCGGATTGCAGGGAGCTGGCCCTTCCATTGGAAGCTGGGTTTCGGGGGGTGGGTACCTGCTCCCCTGGAGGTGGGCCTCCATGCCTGAGGGTCTGCATGGGCACCATTCCCATTCCCAACACTCAGTGGACCCTGACTTTGCCAAAAAAGGGAAGGCCAATCACATTCTTGGTAAATATTTAGACATCTGAGGTTTCTTAACAGATAACATTTCAGAGGCTGCTTTATGCTCGTATAGCATCTAATAAGGGAGCAGAAGGGCTTCTCATTCATTGCTTCCTGGTTAATATGAGTGAGCATGTCCCAGGCGGGCAAACATTTACAGTGGCAGTGGCCAAGCCCAGCCCTGATAATGCCCTGAGGAGGCCAGAGAAGAAAGTCAAATGCTCCGATGGCTGTACAGAGGAAGTAGCAAAGACAGATCCTGTGGGGGCTGTGGGCTCTCGGGATGGACAGAATTTTTGGTCCGTGATTGTACCACGAGGATTGTTCTGCACATGTAATGCATTGTACTCAGACCACCCCAGCACTGAGGTCTATGGAGACAGAAGAGCAGATAGCTGGCTAATGAATCCTCCCCCAGCAAGTCAGGCAGACAGGCCCAGATGCCCCCAGCTGGTCTGTCAGCTGGGCTAGGCTCCCTGAGCAGGGCTCGGTGTCAGCCTGTCAAGGAATGTTTTTGAGAAATTAAAGTGATATCTCTAAGTGGGTACACAGAACAGGAGCGAGCCAGCCTGCCTCCATGCCCCCCTCCTGCCTGACAGTCCCCACTCTGAGGGAATAATGCATGAGCGTGCATTTGGTTCCTCCAGAAACTTAATTAAAGCTGGCTGCACGAAGGAGCCCGCCTGTGCCCAGATTCAGAGCTGGCGGGGCAGGCTCTGGGGCCCCTCCGCCGTTCACTGCCCCGGTGGACTCCTGCCCCTCAGACTTCTCTGGAGCCTGGACAGAAAATAAGAGGACACGTGGCTGGTGACCCTGAGGCTAGAGATGTAGGGCTCTGTCCCTGCCCCTCTATCTGGTGCCCTCTGTTCCTCCGGAATGGGTGATCCAGACCTCCCTTTCCTTTTTCTGAGCCTGCCCCCCACCCCACCCCCAGGTCCTGATCTCTGTGTGTTTTGCACCTTCCCCTGGCCTTCATCACTGGGTTTTAGAGACCTGGGCTATGACCTCACCCTGTTTTCCTGAGGCATGGGGGATCGTGCTTGAAGGGTCCAGGCCTGGCTTCCCCTCTCCCCCCATCTCTCCCTCCTTCTCCTCTCCCCTCATCTCTCCCTCCTTCTCCTCTCCCCCCATCTCTCCCTCCTTCTTTCCCCCCACTCTCCCCTCCTTCACAGGGGGCTGGGTGGTAACTGCAGGAAGGGGCTGGGTTGGCTTTGGCTGCTGAGGCTAAGAGCAGGAGGTGGGGAAATCAGGAAACCCAGGCTTGGTTCCAACATACATTGGAAAGATCCCCAACAGCCAGGGGATTAGATAAATAAGGCTCCAAAACCATGAATGGCAAAGGATGTTTTATTTCCATTAAACTTTAAAATTTTGGTTTCGAAGCACAGTCCTAGCAATGAATAGCAACGTGTCTTTTTATTAATTCTTATAAACACAATACGTGCTCAGAGGAGGAAACAAAATAATGCAAAACAGAGTGAAATGGAAAGGAAAGACCCCCTCACTTAGCTTGATCCCATATGACCACTTTCCAGAGATAAACTGTTAGCAGTTTCTTGGGGCAATTAGGTTATAAAGAAACAAAATTCAGGATTAAAATTACAAACTGCATCTAGACTCTGGTTGGTGTATTTGGGATGTGAAGGGGGAGCGTGTGTGCGTGGGTGTGCACATGTGCATGTGTGTGTGCATGCATGTGCATGCGTGTGCACATGCGTGTGTGCATGCGTGTGCGCACGTGTGCATGCGTGTGTGCATGCACGTGTGCATGTGTGTGCATGGGTGTGCATGCGTGTGTGCGTGCGTGTGCATGTGTGCATGTGTGTGCATGCGTGTGTGCATGTGTGCATGTGTGTGCATGCGTGTGTGCATGCGTGTGCATGTGTGTGTGCAGAGCATAAGCCATGGTTTACTAACGCAGGCCTGCTATCAACTGCCTGGATCCCAATTCTAAGTCTTCCTAACCATGTGGCAAGTTGGGCATTTGCTGAACTTCGCTGCCTTGGTCTTATCATTTGTAAATTGTGAGTAATCGCAGTACCTACCTACATAGCTGTGGAGATTTGAGTATTTTTCAGCTCATGAAATGCCTGTGAATCTGCAAAAGGTGATGTGAGTCCTACTCATGCATGCCTAGCAGTCCAGCCTTCTTCCAGAACCAACAATGGCCCCTCTTGTGTAGGTACCACTATCTATTGATAGCTTATAATCCATTATCATGGACATCCCTGGGAGGCAAACATGTGGTCCTCTTAGGAGATGAAGAAACGCAGGAGTAGCACTAATCTGAAGTCCCACAGCTGTCGGGGCAGGGACTGGGTCTAAAACCCAAATGGCATGATTTTCTAGGGCTCTCATGGGGATGTCCGTGGCCTGTCTGAGCAGTGAGCACAGGGACATGTGATAGCCGGGCAGAGGAAAGGTTCCTGTAGTTCCCAGTGTGTAGTCCCCTCCTCCCCATCCCAGGAGCTCTGGAACTTGTGACTTTGGTGTGACAGCTTGGGACAGCAATCCATCCTCTTGCCCAGGCCTCAGGCTGCAGGTCTCAGGGTGCAAACATCTTAGGTAAAGGGTCTCTCTTCTTCCCTCGCCTCCTCCTTATTGAGCTTTTAATCCATCTAATTGCTTGTCCCTTTGTACTTTAAAACATGTACTGCTTTTGCTTACTACAAGAGTGATACCTATATAGTGTAGAAAATACACATAAGCAAATGGGAAGTAAAGATAAATATCACAGGGGCAGTGTTTTCTGCCTTCCTGGGCGTCCCCCTGGCACCCCTGCTCCACCACTGCGTCACCAACAGCACAGGCTCTCCAGCAGGATCCTGTCAGCCCCTCCCAACTTCAGCCACCAAGCTGAGCTCACGTGAAACTTTCCAACCGCCATGAGATTATTGATTACAAGGATTTTGAGCTGCAAACGGCTAATGTAATTGAACAACAGCATGACTTAATACTTTTTAAAGCTGCTTCTTAATTTAAAAATCAAGTTAAGAACTGTACCCTTCATGTGGAATTTGATGAAGTTCTTGGAAAAACCACTTTGGTCTGTGGATTTGAAATGCCTCTCTGCATCAGCCCTAGCTCTCTTTGATACACTATCAGAGGGTTGTTTGATCAAGAAAATAAACTTGCAGAGTTTCAACAAATGGTTGCCACGCGTCACAGAACTCAAAGACCAGTAGGGACAGAGAGGTCCCTAACACTCAGCTACCATGTGGGCATTGAGGGGCATGATGAAGCTGTGTAACCAGGGTGTGGGAGCACCCCGAACAGGGGCACTGACTTCGCCTAAAGATGTGGTGATGCTTTCCTGAGGAGCAGACATTGATTAGGACCTCAAATGAACGTTAGGAGTTCGTTAGGCAGAGAAAGGACATCAGGGAAAGAGGTTTGGCAGGAGATAGGTATGGCCAGGGCATAGGGAGTGGGAAGGAGGGAGGGGCCAGGTGTGAGACAGAGTGGGGAGGGGTCCACAGGATCAAGAGGCGAGGCTGAAGGAGTGGGCCGGGATCCGATTTTGAAGGACTTTGTGTGCTGGGCTGGAGGGTTCGGTCTGCGTGGGTCTGGGCCCCAGGGCCCCTACGCTGGTTCTGTTTGCAAATTCCTGGGTCTGTTGCAGACAGGAATGGAGGTGGAAGGGCTCAACCTCACATACCCCCAGGGGCAGCGTGCTGGGCCTGCAGAAGTGAAAAGGGAGTAGGTTGGCTTTGAGAAGAGAAGGGGGCTGGGCCCTTCGAGCTTGTGTTTTACTAGTTCCCTTTGGGGCTTCCCTGGGAAGCTCTGTGTTTGTTTCTCTTACCAACTGCCTGTCTTCAAGCAGGTTGCTTCTGAATATCGAAACATACAAACACACACACACACACAAAGCAAAAGGAAGCAAGTGTTTGCTGCCCTCCGCCTGCCCCACGGTTTCACTATGGGAAGCTCGGACTGTAGGAAAAATAGGAAGCGAACAGGTAAGAACTCGGCAAAAGCAAGAAAGGAAGTCCAAATCTCAGAGGCATGTATGAACTTTCAGCTTTTGGGATTTTCTGCTCCTCTCTGACTTGGGAACAACAAAAACAGAGGCGATGCTGACTCTACAACTAGTTACTCACTTTTTGGGGTGGATTTTGGCCCCCTGGTTCCGTCAAGGTGAGAACTGTTTTCAGCAGCTGTCAAAGCCCCCGCACTCCTTGAGTTGTACGTGAGCCGGAGGGAGAGAGCGGACCTAGGCCTCTCTCCTCTCTGTCCTGTGTCCTCGCCCGGTGCCCCTCACCCTCCCAGCCAGCCAGGAAGGAGCCCGGAATTCAAGGAAGCAGCTGCTCCTGCTCGCGGCTCGGCTCGGGGGGCCTGGGCCCGTGGGCCCTCCCTCTCAGAGCTGCTGACCGGCGCAGGCTACAGTGGGGACCTGGGGTGGAGGAGCTTTACACTGGCACAGGGCTTACAGGGTGTCGGGGAGATCCCGGGTCCTGGCTAAGCCAGCTCCAATGTCCTGACTTCTGGCATCTGTGGCTGGAAACAGAGCTGTGGAGGTGACTCACTCAATCCTGGCTTCCCTGGGAATGTGGTGTGGTGATGGGGTGTGGGAGGGACAACGAAAGGACATCAGGGTACTGCCTCGCAGGAGTCTGGCTAGTGAGCGTAAGAGGCCAAGGACCGGGGCAGGCCCTCTCGTCACTTGTTATTGCTGAATTTTTCTCTAAAATCAACTTTATTCCTAGAACATTTAAAAAGAGAGAGAGATAAGAAGAACAAAACAGGTTCTGACTGGAGGGCCAGGGTGCCGCCCACGTCTCAGGCTCTCGGGGTTCAAAGACAAGGAAGACCCACCCGTGTCTCCAAGAGCCCTGTGCACTTCGTTGGCACTTGATGAGGCCCCTCGCCATGACCCTTGGGAGCAGAGGGGAGGCACGTCTCTCAACAGCACAAGCGGTTGAGGTTGCTCAAGTCCTAGCACCCCGACATTCCAGCATATCCTATGTCTCCTCCTCCCAGGACAACCTGAACCTGAGGATTTTCTGTTTATGAGAGCCCAGGAATAGGACTGAAGTAGATCAATATGATGCTGACATTGTCATAGCAGGCTCCAACCTGTTACCCCAAACACAGTCGCTTTACGGAAAGACTTAAGATGCGAAACCCTGCATTCACATACCATCCACCCAAGTCTTCTACAGGCCTTCACGGGGGCTGCCTGGATGGTGGGTACATTTGTCATTCTTATGGGAGGGAGCTTTCCACTTTCTCTGAACAAGAACTATGTTGCGTTCAGCTCTGGGTCTTGGTGCCCATGCACATTGTGGAAGCTCAGTCAATGAGGAAGCAAATCTTGAGCTTAAGATTGTTGGGTCCAGCCCGTTTGTGGCCATGCTACTGAGGACCAACCCTTGGAAGAGCAATTAGGTGTGTTCTGTGTGGTCCCAGGGATTAAACTCGGATCTGGGAGGAAGGGACAGGGAGGAGGGTTTCAGCCTCTGGAGTCCAAATTAGATTACTGTCTGTTCGTTCTGCCCCAAAGAGTCATGGTGACTTGCAGGGTTCAGCCAGTGTGTTGAGAATCCTCTGGTATTTTCCTGCCCAGAGTGAGGATTGCCAGGCAGCTCTGACCACTGAGACATCACTGCCCCGTGGGCCTCCCTCTTCACTGTCTTCACATGCAGCTGCCATAGCACCGTGTCCACGGGAGGCATCAGTGCTCAGGGCCTTGGGTTCAGGTGGAAGAATTTCATGATGTCTGAAAGCATGTCTTTACCCCATGTCCTAGCCTTGTGCCCTGGCTTATCTTGGGACCTCCAACAGGGCTCATGTTCCTCTCCTATAAAATGGATCTGATAATCCCTGCTCGGCCTCTCATCAGGGCAACCCAGTAAGGATGATGTGAGACCCTGAAGGGGGAGGAACTTTATGAAGTTACACTATGGATCTCACTGAGGATCGCCTCTCGGCTTCTCCGGATTTTCGCCTCTCCCCATGATGCCAGTTAGCCTTAATCAATCCAGAAATGTCAGAATCCAGGGGTAGGTGTCGCCATGGCATTAGACAAGAGCTTCACAATCATTTAATTTCTTCATCTCCATCTGAATTTGCAGACCCTGCCTAAAGGAATTCGTGGCACTGATGGTGCACCCAGGCAAAGCCTGGGAGTTCCCCGTCAGGAGAGGACTCCAGGGCTTTCCTCTGTAAAGGACAGTGTGACCTTCAAGGCAAGGTGAATCTGTACTTAGTGACACCTTCTTTACACCTGCAGCTTCAAAGGGAGATCATCCGGAAGGTCTTTCGAGACTCGATTGCAAAACAAGGTCCAGTTCTTTCCAACCCAATGATCTCTCCAAGCTAAGGAAACAGGATCCAGAGCCCAGGCCAGCTCGGCCCAGCTGAAAACCAGGAGAGTTGTTCTTACCCAGAGGTGGGCTCCCAAGGGAGTTTGAGAAAATTTTCTCTACTACCACAATAAAACCAGGCCCCAAACTCTGTTACTAGGGAAATATTTTCCATGAAGACATGGCCTCATAGACCGTGTCATTAGAAGTCATCATCTCCAGAATAGTCTCCTGGGTGTGTCCTCCTTTATCCACGCCTGATGAACCAAAAAGTACATCTAAGTCAAAGGCTCTGTGTATGAACATACTTTACAATACGGGACATGATTCTGAAGAAATAATAAAAAATAATAATAAAGCCTAAATTTGTTTTTTAAATCTGTGATATTAATTTACACTGCCCTTTGTCCAAAAAATAGCATTCCTGATTCTTCTCTGTTCTTTCCGTTCTTTCTTACCTCCTTCCCCACTAGCAGATTGTACCACATCAAGGTCCCCCTTTTTTCTTGTCCCGCAAAGATCTAATATTTGGCATAGGCTAGTCTCATGCATAGGCAAACAAATATAATGAAAAGTGTACCAAGGTCACCACTTATTACTGGGCAACTTTGAACAAGGCAATTAACATCTCAGTGTCTCAGTTTCATCATCTGTAAACTAGAGATAAATATAGTACCTGTCTCTTGGGTGAGTAAAGGTGACAATATAAGTAAAACATAGAGACCTGCACATAGTATGTGGTCAATAAAATGCTGACTGAGCTGCTGTTACTGCTGAGACTCCTTTGACCCCAAATATTTCCTCAACAGCTCATCAGCAAAGCCCATTTGAGATTCAATCTCTGGGATTAATAAGGAATTACCCCTTATTAAATGAAAGCACACAAATAGTCCTTCTTAGTTTGCTTCATCAATGTTTAACAGAAAACTAAGTAAACAATATGGTAGAAGAGCTCGGAAGGACTCAACTTACCCATCTGTAGAATGAGAGCCTCACAGGGCTATTTCCGGGGTCGAATGAGGCATCAGACATGATGTTAGAGGTAGCAGGCTATGCAGATGTATAGGTTGCTGCTGTTTCCCTCCTGCTGGAGGATGAGTGCCCCCGACTTCCCTCCCATCTTCCCTTCCCCCCTCCCTCAGGGCTCCACTGGAAGGACCAGGTAGGCCTGACACTTGAGTTCAGGTCAACAGAATATGGGGGTCACGATTACTTGGGCAAACATTCCTGATCATGTTTTCTTCCACTGCCCGAGTCACCACCACCAACAGCCAGGCCCCAAGTCAGCACCCTAACTTGGGAAGGTGGGCCCCATTCTGGTCCACGTTCCCAAGTTAGGGTTCTGAAACATCTTCTTGAAACATCCCCTCACACCTTGGTTTCTTGCTCCTGGCCCCCCAGGTCCTCATAGACCCTCTCTATTGCTGCTCTCTCCCCGCTCCTGTTTGTCAAGCTCAGAATGGTGATGCGGACCACGGAGCACTGGTCTGGATAACTAGAGGCCTGTGTTCTCACCCTGATGCTCACCACCCCCTCCTGGCCCGCCTTCACTGAGTCACCTCACCTCATGGTCACCCACTCTCGGCAAGGCACCTTGGTGGGTGCTGGGGACAAACGGTGTCATGGACAGGCATGGCTCTCACACAGTTCACTCACCCAGTGCAAGCTGTGTGACCTTGGGTGAGCCCATGACTGCTCTGTTTTTTCCCTTTACACCTTTCTCTAACACCCAGGTGTTCTCTGTCCTGCGATTTCCTATGGCTGGGCTGCTGGCGGAGACCCGAACGCCGGAGGTGAGACTGCGCAGTTTTAGATGCAGCCCAATAGTGATCAGACTCAATGCCCATCTCTCCTTAACTATAAAATAGACTTAGACTTACTTAAGACTGACTTACTCATTTTTTTCTGCTTAAATCCATAACCAAAACAAAGTCAAAACATTTGTCTAATGACCATGCAGTTCATTGGCCAAAACCCCAAATCAAGCAGCTAGCAGTAGGACCAGCCCTGCAGTAGGGTCTACTCCACGCCCTGCCCCATCGGGGCTGGAGCAGCGGGATGAGGTGGCTCAGGGTTCATCCAGAGCCACGTCCTCAGCAGGGCCCCATGCTGTAGCTCATCTTGGCAGAGTGAGGCTGTTTTCCGAAGACTGTGTTCTCCAGCAGAATCAGGCAGGGCTTGCGTCCCTGTCCTGTGGGTCACGATGGCCCTGTGGTCACGCCAGGAGGTCTGTCTGGAGTGGCATAGTGCTGGGAAGGGTCTTCCAGGCTTGTCTTGAACCCACATTTGCACAACAAGCACTCTGCTTTTATTTATATTGTATGTCATAAATCAATAAAATATCACTACCCTATAGTGTATGTACCCATCCTTTATATGGAATGAGGAAACCAGCTGTCCCTGTGAAAATCACAGGTTAACATTTTATTTGGTGACCGGGGGTTGGATGGAGATTTGGGTGTGATCCTCAGGACCAGCGTCCTGGAGTAGCCTCCCTGGAACAGCACTCAGAGAGACCCCGTGTGGGAACGCCCCCGAGTAACCGCTGCAGTCTGTCGGGAAAGGCCGTCACCACTCTGGGCTTCAATCCCCTCACCTGTAAAGCTGAGATCAAAGTTCCCACCTGCTTACAATTCTTGAGAATCAAATCAAAGAGGGTAACAGATATAAAAGCCTTTGGTGAGGAGCAAAGTTCTGTGTAAATGGAGGATAGTGTCATCGTTGGTTTTATTGCAACCCAATTATACAAAGTGAGCTTTTTCCACCCCCTGGACGGATCGGGAGTAAGCTTCGCCCCCTGGATGCACCTCAATCCCCGTGTTCTCCCATCCCCACCCCGCCTGGCAGCTCCTGTGAGCTGACTCGGCAGCACCCATTTGCTTACTTCATGACCTCAGATGTCCCTTGGAATCTGCCAGGCCAAATCCAGACTATTCTGACTTCTCTTTCAACAAGAATGTGCGTTTGCTTGTGGCCCATGAATTAGATGACAAAGGGGACTGAGCCGGGTTTGCTTATTATAATTCTAAGCTGTGACTCACCCAGAGTTCAAGCCTCATTAGGGCCAAAGTCTGAACCCTCCCGGCAGCCTGGGGGCCTACCACTTCAGAGATCTTCACAGATGGCTTGGTGTCCCAAGGGCAGCTGTAGTGACAGCCACAGGCACCCCCTCACTAGAGGCAACATGAAACACGCAGGTAGGTCTTGGCCTTCTCAGTCCTGTTTCTGCTGCCCCAATGTACCTACTTGACAGAGTTCCAGAAACATCTCAGGATACCCAGTGTGCAGGGCTGGAGGGGTTTTCAGAGGACCTCCAGTGCCCTGTCTCAGTTTACAGATGTCAGGGGGAGAGAAGTGACTGGGCCTGGGGCAGAGGTAAGCTTGTGCTCGTGAGAATCGGACCTGCTAGGCTATACTGTGTCGAATAGTGTCCCCCCAAATTCACATTCACCCAGGACATGTGAATGTGCCCTTATTTAAAATCCGCTCCTTGCAGATGTAGTTAGTTCAATTGAGGTCATACTGTATTAGTCTGCGGCCTGTCATCTAAATCCAAAGACTGATGTCCTTATAAGAAGGCCCTGAGAAGACAGGTGCACAGCGGGGAGACGACCGTGTGATGCTGGAGACAGAGTGGGGCGATGCAGCTACAAGGCAAGGAGTGCCAGAGAAGGGGGCCCCCCAGGAGCGAGGGGGCGGCAAGGAAGGAGGTTTCCCTCAGAGCCTTCGGGGGATCATGGCCCTGCCGGCACCTTGACTGCAGACTTCTGGTCTCCAGAACAGGGCAAGAACACATTTCTGTTGTTTTAAGCCACCCACTTTGTGATGCTTTGTCACGGCATCCCTGGGAACCAGACACACAGGCCCCGCAGCAGCAGCGATGGGCCGGGCATCCCTCCCCAAGCGCTGAGCTAAGCAGCTTCTATGCATCGTCTCACTGAACCCTCCTCACAGGCAAGTCAGGGATGTATGATTATTCTCACAGCAACTCTAGAAAGTAGGGTACTTTTCTTCTCTTTTAGTTGCAATTTGGAATAATAATAGAGTCACGTGATACACAAGGGTAATAGCACTAAAGGGTATGAGAGGCAGTGAAAAGCCTCCCTCCCAGCTGCTCCAGTTCTCCGCCCCAGGGCTAAGCCCCTGCTAGCAGGTTCCTGCGGAGAGCTGCAGAGCTGTACTGTAGGCAAACCTGCAAATCCACCAACACAGTCTCCCTACCTCCCACCCCCCACCACACCTTTCTAAAACACAAATTATAATATACTCCATGGATGGCTCCGTGTCTCACTTTTTACCCATCAATACTTCTTGGGGCCCCCATCCTTGTCTCAGCAACGTTGGACTCAGATGGACACCCCAACTTCTTGGCACAACACGCTCTCTGTGACCGCTCCCTCTCCTGGCCTTCCTTTCACCTTACTGGCCATCCTCTGTAGGGTCCTTTGCTGGCCACTGTTTGTCTTCCCTGCTGTAAATGTTGGGGACCTTCCAGCCTTTGCTGAGCCCTCTCCTCACCCCTGTCTCATGCTTTCCCTGTCCATCTCTCTTCCTCAAGTGCTGTAAGCATAAATGTTATAAACTACATGTTTATGCCCCCCCAATTCATAACCCCCAACATGATGGTGTCAGGATATAGGGCCTTTGGAATATAATTAGGTCATGAAGATGGGACCCACATCCATGAATGGGACTAGTGTTCTTATAAAAAGGACCACAGAGGACTTCTTCATGCATTCCACCAAGCACGGTCCCAGCGAGAAGATGGACATCCAGGAAACAGGAAGCTGGTCCTCACCAGACACTGAATCTCCTGGCTCCTTGATCTTGGGCTTGCAGCCTCCAGAACCGGGACAAATAAGTGTTCATGGTTTAAGCTACCCAGTCTATGTTATGTTTATTATAGTAGCCGGAATCATCTAAGACAGTAGGTAAGCTCCTTGTAAGTTGCTGGCTCCCACATATTGATGATCTTCGGATTAGGCTTCTTCTGAGGGCAGTCTGCTATAGTCAATTGCACTCTCATTTGACTGTCCCACCAATATTTCAAAACTTACACTGTCAACCAGAAGTCAACACTATTCTCTTTATCAGTCCTCCCCCACCTCAGTAAGTGGCACCCACTTACACTCACTGGTTTAGGCAGACGCTCCACCAACACACACACACACACACACACACACACACACACACACACACACAGACCTTCACTCATCCCCATCCCCAATCCATCAACAAGTGCTGCAGTTCTACCCCCACAAGAATGCTCTACTTCTCCCCGTCTCCACTGCCATCAGCCTGTCCTCAGGACGCTTGCCGTGTAGTCTCCTGACTGGCCTCCTCACTTCCCTTCTTACCGGCCGTACATCCCCAACCCAGTGATCATCTTCACGCTTCAGTGGCTGCCCACGGCCTTAGAACATGATCTACATTCCTTTGACTACCAAGGCTGCAGGATGGGACTCCTGCCTGTCCCTCCAGCCTCACTAGATGCCAACCTCCTCTCGCCCAGCCTCATGGGTCTTCCCTCTGTTTCTTAACAGCACTCGGCCCTTCCTGGCCCCAGAGCCACTTATGCCCTCTACCTGGCAAGCCCCTGCCCGGGTTAGCTCCTCGTCCCTTGAGGTTTAGTGTTAAGTGTGGCCTCTCAGTGACGCCCTCCTTGGCTCCCTTGTCATTCTCCATCTCAGCTCATGGCTCTTTTCCTTCATAACACTCATGGCTAAGGTTGATTATGTTGGTATAAATGTGATTCTTTGCCTCCACCACGCCAGGTCTACCTCATCTGCTACTTTATCCCTGGAGCCTGACACACAGCAGGTCTTCCCATGAAGTCCATGGAATGAATAAACAAATCCCTTTTTTTCTTAAGCTGAGGGTTAGCATGATGGACTAAGTCACCCAAGGCCACGCAGCAAGCGGTGACAGAGCCGGGATTTAACATCAGGCAGCCTGGGTCTGGAGATGGAGTTTACATGTGAGAAACTGCGGTAGGGGGTGACTTGTCCTTGTGTACATTCAGGTGTCATTTACATAGAGAGGAAGACTAGAATCCCATACTCTTTCTTCTCTTGGAGGCAACATGAAAAGCTCCAGCCTTTAGTACTGGGTGGGGGAGGGGTGATGGTAAGGCTTAAAACCTTGGGTTTCATCAGCCCTGCCGAGGGAACACCTGTCCTCGAGCTTCCCACACTCTGCTGGCAGTGGGAACCAGAGCTCTCCCAGGGCCTGCGTCCCCCCCGGCGGTGCATCGGTGACAGGCGATCAGGGAATGGCGGATATTGCCCTTACAGTAATTTACTGCCTGCTTGTAGAACCTGCTGCCTCCGCTACGAATAAGAGAGACGGTTTCGGAAGTGTTGGTTCGCAGGGCAAAAGGTTTAGTCCGTCGTGCAGAGATCGTGGGCCTTTTAAATATTCAGCCCTGGGGAGTTCCCTGGTGGTGCAGTGGCTTGGGGCTTTGGCGCTGGCGCTGTCAGCGCTGTGGCCTGGGTTCGATTACCGGTCAGGGAACTACCCACATACCAAAAAGCAATCAATCAATCAATCAATCAATCAATAAATATTCAGCCCTTTCTCATCAGAGGTTCAACCTTTGTTAAGTAATTTGACTACACTAGGAAGCACTCAAAGGTAAGGCGGAAGGGCCAGGAAGTGGAGGCTGTGTTTAAGAGGGACCCCTTCGGCTGCATCTACAGGAAGGGTTGAACTGTTCCTGCCATGTCTCTGGCGGGGGTGGCCGACCAGGGAGAGAGTTCCCTCTCAGCCCGGCAGACAGGAAGGTCATTGTGTGCTGGGGAAGCCAGGTCCTTCCTTCCTCTCTTCACTGTGCCTGCATACAAAACTTTCATAAGCATCATCCCTTCTCCGGTTAGGGCCAGGGAGGCATGGGGGGTCAAAACGAGCATAATACCTTCTCTATACATTGTTTTTCTTTAAAAAAATGTTTAAAATATGAAATACACACAGAAAACTGCACCCATCATAAATATCCTGGATTAGATGGTTGTTCACCTAATAGTCCCTCCTCACCCTGACCCCCACAAGAGGAGCATATATCCTCACCCCACTGAGGTTCAGCCTGGCATTGTCACTTGCTTCTGGCGAAGGGATGTGGCCGCAGTCAGAGGACGCTGGTTCTTAACCTAGACCTTAAGAGACCTGTGTGTTTCCTTTCACTCTCTCAGAATCCTGCCTGTCGCCTGAAGAAGAACATGCCTTGAATGGCAACCGGTTAGAGCAGGATGAGAGACAGGTGGAGCAGCCCCGTGCTTGTCCCGAAGCTGAGAGCCAAGGCTAGCCCAGCCCAACCCAGAACTCTAACTGCCCACGAACCAGAAAGCAGAAAATAAATTCTTACTGTCTGCCCCTGGGTTTAAGGGTGGTTCATCTTGGCAATAGCTAACTGGCACAGTAAGTGCACAGCCTGATACATTTTCTCAAGATAAATACACAATAGACTCTCCATTAATAGGGACTTGAGATTTTGTTGGTTGCTTGAGAATTCCGGTTGCTTGAGTTCCTGTTAACAGAGAGTCTGCTTACATTTATCCGGCATCTGCCAGTCCCCATGGGTGCCAGTTAGCTGAGAGGCTACTGTACCTTTGTAGCTAGCACATAGATCATTCACACACAATTTCACCACACCTGAGAAGTCTGGCCTCCCTATACCCCATTCTAGTCATTACACCCAACCTGTCTCCTAATAGCATAGAAGAATTTTTTCTGTTTTCTTACTTTAAATGAAGGAAGCATGCAGAATATATTCACTTGCATCTGGCTTCTTTCACTCAGGGTCACATTTGTAGACTTGAAATTGTTGTATGTGGTTGAAGTTCATGTATTCCCATTGTTATTTCGTGAATATGCTATAACTTACAAGGGCTGTCTGGAAAAGAATCCAGCCATAAATGCCTCTGTTTTTCATATTACATGGCTGGGTACTTTCTAGACAGCCCTTATATTTCCCATTCTACTGTTATCGGCATTTGAGTTTTTGTTTTGTTTTCAGCTGTAACAAATAGCATTGCTATGAATATTCTTGTACACATTTCCTCAGTTGTATTTGAAAGTAATGAAACTCTTCCTCTCAGAGCCTTACAGACATCTTATGAGAAAAGGCATGAAAAGCACTTAGCACGGTGCCCGGAGTGAGCGCTCAATAAACCTGCTCTTGCTATTACCGTACTCCTGGTGTTACCAGATCTACTAACCATGAGTCAAGTGGAATTTTTCTCATCTGGGGAACAGTTTGTTGTCTGTGCTCAGTTCTGTCACCAAGTCTTGTGAGACCCGATACAGAACAGTGGGCCAGTCCATGCCGACTTTTATATTCCTCTCTGTGTCCCCGAACCAGCCGCAGGCACTTTGCACACCAGCACCCTGACTAGGTCCAGCCTTTGCTTCCTGGGCTCTTGATGAAATCAACAACCTCCTGCGTTATTCACTACCCCGTTTTTTCCTCATTTACTGCTGCTCTGGCTTTGAAGCCATAGACCCAGCTTCCCCAGTGAGCTGGCATGACTGAACACACTTTTCAGGTTTGTTTGTGACCTGCAGCCAGCTGCTGGCCCATCCAACAGAGAACCAAAGGACTTTTTTAGGACAACATCCTGTCTTTGTGAAATTGCTTTGTGGAGTTAACAGCTGTGCAAGAAGCCCACTGGCCCATGTGGCTGACAATGGAGTTTTAATGTAATGCAAAGTATAAATAAACATCAGACGTTTCACACATCACCTCGGTTAGTTATGTGCGCTTGCTCATTAAAAATGTGTTTTTGGCACTTTGCATTGGCAAGTGAAGTGAATGCTCCCGCTGAAGGTGGAGAAACGAGGTTGTAAATCACTTCCCTGGGGTCTGGCTTCTGCCTATGGAAATGTCAATGTTTTATTCACATTTTGAGAAGGCTGCCAATGTCACCATTTGCGATTTTCAAGACCGGGTAAGTGTAGGGGAGATGTAACTAAAATGGTCTGATCTTCGGCAACCTGAATGTGAGACATTGTCCGAACCAGGGCCTGTGCCCCTCGGTACACTGCTCGTGTGTTCTATCCACCCACACATACGAAGTACCATCTGCTGCCAAGTCCCCTGCTAGGTGCAGGGGTTGAAAAGGCAAAAGCCATCACTTAGACTGTAATACTTAAGTCACAGTATTTTATAAGGTAGGCAGATACTGCCATAACAAGGGTTGGTATTGTTTGTAAACACTTTTTACGTCATGTCGATTCTTGTACGGTTTGCCTTGGCCTGTTGTTTTTTGGGGCTACTCTCCCTCGGTGACAATTGTGTAGCAGGTCCCTGCTGAGTTAGGGATTCTCAATTTGGCTTGATCTCGATGCTTTTGACTTTGCTTCCCTCCAGGGAGCATTTATTTAGTCCCTATATTTATTTTGTAAGCTAAATCAAGTATGCGTAAGTTGGTGTCCTAGGTCGGCTTGGTCTAGTTACTCAAAATGTGAGAAAAATGAAGTTGTTTCCTGCTTGTGCCCTGTCAAGATTAGTCTACTCGATAAACTGGCTACATCAGAAATCCTGGAATTTCTTTCTATTCAGGTAAAAATAAATACAAATATAAGTCCTATTATTTTCCTCTTGAGCCCCAGGAGATCTTCTTGTGGAGCGCTGAGGTGAGCAGTCACTTTGGATGCCAGTGCCTCACACCTGGTACATTTAGACAAAACCCACCCTGGCCCTCCTGTGCAGATGAGAGCCCCTGGAGACCAGGTGGTCTGCCCAGCTCATAGCGAGGCTCAGGAAGTGCGCTGTTGGCCACTTCAAAGCCCGCCTAGACTGAATTCCCAGTCACTCATCCAACACGGGTTTCCTCCCGGCTCCCACGTGTCAGGCTTGGTGCCCAGCTCTGGAGATTCAGGGGTGAATAAAACGAGCCAGACTACTGTCCTTGAGAAGGTTACAATCTAATAATAGAAAACACATAAATATACAGAGGGTGCCAAAAAAAGTATACACATCTTAAAAAGGAAAAACCTATATTAAAATTGTAATACTCAATATGTACTGATAACAAAAGATGAACACAAGTCACCTTTGACTTCTGCAATTACAAGAGGTGCTCAAAGTGGTGACCATCAGTGTCCAGACACTTCTGATTACGGCGAACTAGTGCTTGAGCAACACAGACCAAAGTGTCCACTTGTATCGTTGCACATGCCATTTCAATTTCTCCCTAAGTACTGCCAGTGTAGCCAGTTTTCTGCAGTACACCCCATCCTTTAAGGTCCCCCATAGGTAGAAGTCAGGGCTGTTAAGTCAGGAGAATGTGGGAGAAACTCAAACAACGTTCTCGAATTTCAAATACCACTTCAAAATGGTCTTGCGCTCCTCAAATGACAACTGTGCTTTGACATTTTCTTTGTCCTGCCTGTCGCATAGTGACACTAGCTTTCATTTGATTAATGCCAGCTTTTGAGCAAATGTCATACTATACATTGCTACTGTAATGAGGTTTAACTTAGAAAAATAATACAGAAATAACATCTCTTAAATCGTGTGTACATTTTTTTGGCACCCTGGTGTATTTCAAGTTGTTGTTAGTGTTGTAGCAGTGGCAGTAAAAAACCAACAGTAACAAAACCCCAGAGTTCAGTAATAAAAAGATTGTGTGTGTGTGTGTGTGTGTGTGTGTGTGTGTGTGTATGTACATGTGTGTGTTGGTGGGGGCACTCCACCAGCAAATCCCAAGTTAAGCCTCTAGCAGCTAAAATTACTCAAAGAAAAACCAGCAATTACTATGCATTAAATTGGGCATTTTTATTTTAGAGGAGTATATTACTGGAAGGGAAATGAGGGTTGAAGACTATGTGTGTGTATTGACTTAAAACATAATTTTATCTAACAAACATTTGCTGAGAATCCACTTTGAGTGAGAGGACATGCTAGGCAGTGCCGTGGAGAGAAATTTATTGGTGAAGCCTGAGCCAGAAGCCTATGGGTATGCAGAAATATCTGAGCATCCCTAGTTCATTTACAGCAGCAGAGCAGTGAGCATGCCCGTGCAGTGAGCATGCCCGTGGCAGTCTGGCCCTGATTGGGAGCAGACTTAGCTGGGAGCAAGAAAAAAGTGCTTCAAACATTGTCACAAGGAATGACTTCGATTTCTCCTTAAGACAAGCAACCACCTGACATGAAGTTTCAGCTTTAAACCACAGTCTTCCTGGCAATTTTGCTTTCTCACTCTTGCTTGAAGGCATAAATAATAACACTGCATCCCTACTGTGCACTGGGAAATATCCTAGGTGACTCTACATGATATAAATCTCACTACAACTGCATGACGTGGATATAATTAATATCTTCATTTTACAGATGAGGATGCTGGGGCTCAGGATGCCCAAGCCCTTTGCCCACATTCCGTGCTGAGCCAGCTTTCTGATGCATATTTGTTGCGATGCAATCTCTTTCTCCTCCACCCCACAATGCCTCCAACTGGACCCTAGGTGGAACATCTTGAGGGTAAGACTATGTCTCATTCATTTCTGTAACCCCAGAGCCTAAAATTGTGAGGAATGCAATCATTTGTTCATTTATCCATCCAAAAATATAATTACTGAGAACTAATTAACTGCCCGGACCTGTGTCCTATGGTCATTAAATATTTGAGAAATGAAAGAAGGGAGGGAGAGAGAAAAGGGAAAAACACAACCAATGGAGGAAGGTGGGTGTACAGCGTGGTCAGGGGGGCTGGCCCCAGCACTAGAGGCTATGGGCGGGGGATGGGCAGCAGGGTGGGTGGCACGAGCCTTCCACCAGGAATCACTCCTTGGCTCTGCCACTGATTTGCTGTGTGTCATGCATTGCCTCTCTGGGCTTCAGTGTTTGCAGAACTTTCCAGTGCTCGTCAGGTAATTTTTTGACAGGTCATTTTAACAGCTTTATAAACTGAGCAAATCATATGGCCTTTCATTTATGTGACCTTTCCATGCTTTGAGTGAATTCTTCTAAAGAGGAAAAATTATTTTCCCAAGAAGTGCATAATTTTGCAAGATTAATGCATGAAGTTTGCTTTTTACATGTGTGGATTTGAGCACCAACTGTGGGTAAGGCACTGGCACATCAAATGTTGATCGATTGGTAAGGGTAGTGGAAAGAAATCTGAAGTTAAATTTTAAAATCCCAGGTTCTAGACCTTATACAGTAGTAATTTACTGTGAGTCTGAGCAGGTCACTGCTTTCTCTGGGCTGTAGACATGCTGATAATTAAATCAAATTGATCATTGGCTGGAAGGGTGAAAGGCTGTTGGTGGCTTTAAAAATTTCCCTAGGTGATTCAGATGCACAGTCAGGGTAAGAACCACTTGTTTACGTGTTTTTCTTCATATTTAATTGTTGAAACCAGGTATTCAAAGCTCCAAGGCTCTAGCACAAGAGTCTGACCCATAGGAAATAGGAGAAACAGAGTTCTGTTGTTGTTCTTGTTATTTTTAATGAAATAATTTTGGAGGAAAACAGAAAGTAAATGGGAGACTTAGAAGCAGCAGCAGCAGCAGTAACTCACGTTGAATGTTTCAGCATCCAAGGATTATTATTGTCTTCATCTCCTCTCTGTGGACCTCAGTTTCCCAGTTGTGAGGATGGAGAATTCATGAATCCTAGTAAACTCGTTCAGTACATAAACAAAGGAAGAAATAGCCCTGATGTGTAGCACTGGCCAATTTTTCTGGTGTAAATCGTCCTGCCATGATCAATTTTCACTTATGAGTAGTTTAACAATGGCTCAGAAAAGTCCTGGCTATGTAGCAATCGCCCTCCCAGGCCTGTGGGAGCCAACTCCAGCAGAGCAAACAGGGCCTGAAGGAGTTACACACACACACGCACACACACGCACGCATGCACACACGCACGCACACACACGCGCACACACACACATGCACACACGCATGCACGCACACGCACACGCACACGCACACACACACACATGCACGTACACACACACGCACGCACGCGTGCACACACGCGCACACACATGCACACGCATGCACACACACACATACACACATACACACACATACACACATGCACACGCATGCGCACGCACGCACACACGCACACACACATACACACATACACACACGCACGCGCACACACACACACACATACACACACACACACACATGCACGCACACACGCTGTGCTCGGCGCCGTGCCTGCCTCCTAGGAGGCACTCGATAGACATCAGCTATTATCACTATCATTGCGATTATTAACTTTGATATTTTCTTTACTCTTATTTTGCTAATGGACAGATTTTTAAAAAAATTTTGCTCTGCCAGGACTTGAAGCTGATGAGGGATAGAATTTTTTTCAGTGTTTTAAATAGAAATCTGGTAGCTGGTAATATCTATGCAGCATTTTCATACAGTCTGCTTCATAATCCAGAGGTCATTTAACAGAAATAAATAACATTTTCTGAGAGTTCACAGTTTTTGAAGCATTTGCATGGCTTTTTCTCCCCTTTTGATACCCATGAGGTGATGAAGTAGGTGGGACTCCCCATTTTTTCAGATGAAAAATTGAAGTTCAGAGAGACTGTGACTGACCAGGGCTGCACGCTCCTCACTGGTGGAATGGGCTCTCAAAAAGTCCAGTGCCCTCACCCCTGTCATAGCTGCCTCTTAATTTCCAGGAGGCAGTTAGGTAGGACACAAGATTTCCCTGATCAGGAACCCAACCTGACCTGGGGAGGGAGGGGAGAAAGGAAGGAGGAAGGTAAACAATTTCTCTTCTGCTCTAAGCAAAAGCCCACGACACCCCAGGAGGGAGGAGCTTAACATAAACAGTCAATTCTGCATAGATCACTCAGCGAGCACGTTCAGGGACAGCGTCTCTAGAGGGAAGGATTACTAATTCATGATCAGGATAACGTGGACCCATCGCTCCCTCTTTATGCAAGCTTGAGTTACGGTGATAATTAAGTTTGGCCGTAAGAGCATTAAGCCATGTACTGCGGGAAGCCCTGCTGTCGGGAAAACACCAAACACGGTTTAATGAAATGAGTGTGCGTGAGTGCATGTTAGGGACAGGCTGGGGAGGACTCCTGCAACATTACGGAAATAGGTGTCTGCAAGATGCACGGCTCCTGAGGCTCCCCAAACACAGTGCCTGGCCTGAAAGCCTCTCCTTCCTGAACAGGAAACGGCTGCGTCTCTGGGGATTAACAAGAAGTGGTGGTTTCAGGAGGAGGAGGGCACACGTGATGTTTTACACGTGTCATTTATCCTGCAATGTGTCGCATGCTTAGAGTGGACACACCAAGATGGCGGGTTGGTGAAGGGAGGGGGGAATTCTCCTACATTTTCTGCCTCAGTCCTCTGGTGACTTGGGTGCTTGCAAGAATACTTAGAGAGGAAGTGGGCTCTCTGTGCCTAAGGCTGGAGCGAAGGGACCACATGGAGAATGGGTGCAGGGCCTCTCAGTCCTGCCAGGCTACCTGCTGGAGAGCTAGCCCGAGTTTTATGTTTCAGGGAAAACGCCTAAAATACATCAACAAAATGCATCATGTTTGTTAAACAACATGAGGAGAGAGCCTTCCAGGTTGATTGTCAACATTTTTGTTAATGGAATTTTATTAATATTATCAAAACAGTAATCACAAATGACTTGCTTCTGGCCCTCTGTTATTTTGTCTAGCACTGCCCAGAAAAAGCCATCCCAGTGCCCAGGAAGAAAGTGGGTTCCAGGAAGCCTTGGCTTCCAGGTCGTTTTGGAAGAAGCTGTGGGTTTGGGGCCATGGAGGGCTCTGCTTCCCAGCTCCAGTGCTGTGGAATCCAAATGCTCTTCAGGTTGAACATCTCCAGGTATTGCTCCTCGGGTAACCATGTTTTGAGATACTCCCTAATCTCAGCCTGATGCCCTCATTTGAACATGTTCTCTTTGGGCAAGTCCCTCTTAGATTTGGAGACCAACATGTGTGGAGCAGTTCCTAAGTGCCAGAGTGTGCTGATCGCTTCCTCTCCATGACCTCATTTAATCACCATAACCACCAATATGAGTTACCTACCATCATCCATATTTTACGGGAGAAGCAAGATGCCCATGGTGGCCAGCCTAGGATGCAGCAGAAGACGGTGGATTGGAAACTATTACAACTTGACCTGCCTGGTTCCTTGGAGCCCAGCATTCCGGGAATAGGACTGCTTCTTTCCTTGCTCCGGGCAGAACACTTCTGATGCAGTCCACAGGCAAGGAAATTTTGGCGTAGCACATTACTGACACAGAATGAGGAAGACTAAAATTAAATACTATGTGCCAAGCCCTCTGTTAGACCCATGTGAAAGGCAACCTGATATAATGGCACGAGCACCAGCTTTAGAAATAGATCCTGGATTCAAATTCTACTTGGTGGTCATGCAATTTAGGGCAACTTACCCAACCTTTCTGAATCCCAGTTTTCTCATCTATAATATGGGCATAATGATAGTACAAACTCTGCTTCATAGAGTTGTTATGAGGATTAAATGAGACGATGTGAGAGCATAACAAGTGTTTGCACTTCGGACTTTCATATCAATATATTTCAGCATATCTCTCCACCTTTTGGAAAACAGGACTGCACTTGCCATTTCTGTATGTCAGTCAGCTTCTTTTCTCAATTCTCCCCCAGATCACCTCCAGCTCTTTAATGAGGTTAAGTCATTCAGTAATGTAGAAATGCTTCCCCTCCTCACTCCTGGGGAATGATAAATGGTTCTGAGAATGGCAGGGAGGGGACATCTTTCGTTTGCCCCCTTGTCCTATATTATTTAGCACTTACCACATATTATACTATGTATCATTTAGCATCTACGCTGCAAAGTACCATGGAAGATACAGAGGTGAAAGTCCCCATCTCTGTCCCTTTGGAGCATGCATTTTAGGAGATAACCAGACAGCGAGGCACGGAGTGTTACACACCTAACAAGTGTGGCTCCAAGGCAACATGGCTCCCAGGGGAAGGAGATACGATTCGGGGTGGGCATCACAGAAGAAGATGAATTGGAAAACTCAGTTAACCTTTCTGGAATTTGGACAACTTTGTTAACCTTTGGACCAAGCTTTAAAGAGTGGATGTGGTTGACAAGAGATCTAAGTAAAGAAAGGGCAATCAGGTTCATGGGAACTCGTACAGGACGTGAGAAGTAGTTCTTTCTGGCTGGAGCTTCCATGTTATGTGAGAGAAAAAGAAGAGATAATTCAGATGGCTGACAGAGTGTAGGAACCTTAAACTTCAGGCAATGTTTAACTTCAGTGAGGAGCCACTGACTCAGATTTTCAGGAGAGGCGTGACGTGATCCCAACCTAGAGGTGCTCAGTCAATCAGACAGAGGGTGGAGACTGGAGGAAAGGATGCTCTATGTGAAAGCTGTTGTCCAGGTGAGAGATGGGAATGGAGCAGTGGCAATGAGCAAGGGAAGCGGGAAAGGCTCCAAGAGAGAAGTGCAGGAGAAACAGCTATTAAACAAACCTTCTGACTCCCCATTCTTACACGTGAGGCCTGGCTGGATCTCCTGGGCCTCAGTTTCCATAGCTGGAAAGTAAAGAGTTTGGACCCGAAGATGATTTCTAAATGTCCTTTGAGCCCTGGTCTCCTCTAACTCCCTGCCTGAAATCTTTGTCATTGCTCTTCAAGCTTGCCGGCCAGCTGTCCCTGGACAGGGCAGGACTCCCAAGCAGTGCCCGGGTCATATGGTCAGCAGCTGGTGATTTTTCTTTTGTAAAGCCTTGCAAAAACTCCAACTAATTGAATCAGTTCTGTTTGCTCTGACTTCACAAATCTTCGGAAATCAAATGATGCTAAAACAAAATAAAAATCAATGGAGCCCAGTAATAGTCAAGAATACCTAAGAATGTTCTTTTAGTACAGAGGTGACATTTCAGATCATTGAAGAAAGGATACATTCCCCCAGCAGGCCTGGGGCAAATGACCGCTTAGGAAACAAATACCATTGTATTCCTCTCTCACTCTTTGGAATAACATTAATTCCAAATGGTCTTATGAAGGAAATATAAAAAATTACCAGAAGAAAAAATAAAGTTAGTGTGATCTTGAGAGGAGGAAAGCCTGTCTTAGCATGATACCAAGGCAGCTACAATGAAAAAAGAGATTGATAGATTTGATCATATAAATATTTTTTAATTGTATATCCCAAAGACACCCAAGCCATTGCAGCATTTCGTCATCCCTTCTCAGGGGTTTCTGGGAAGGGTTAGGGGGCCATTTCTAAGGATCTCAATGTGACGTGGCAGAGCCCATTGCTGAGGGAAACTTCAGAAGGGAAGGAAGCTGCAGCACCGGCTGGGACGGGGGCTCTCAGGGAGGGGACGCCCAGAGCAGTTGCCAAGAGGACCGTGGGCTCTCGCTTCGGGGCCAGGGCCCTGCTCCCCTTCGTCCTGGGAGGAGGCGAAGGCCCTGCTGGCCTCCCGTCCCTGCCGCCCCGCCCCAGGCTGAAGTGACCGTGTGGGAAGTACACGAAGCCCTTGCCAGGCTTGTTTTGCCCCTTCCGAGTCTGAGAGCTCATAGCTTCCTGTCTGACAGTAATGAAGAGATTGCCTCCCTCTAGACAGTGTCCTTGGGCCCCTCCTAGGAGCTACAGGAGCTTGTCTTTCCTGTTCTCTCTTCGTTGCCTGGGTATCACAAGGGAGGGATTTGGTGTCACGGCTGTCTTCGCAGCTTGTGGCTGTGTGCCAGGCCTCAGTGCCCACAAGAAACATGATTCCACCTGCTCTAGGGGAACAACTGGGCCACGTGCCTCACAGACTCACTAATAAGCGGCTGGGATGGAGCACTGCTCATTAGACCTGGCAGACACCTTCCTTGCTGATGGTCCCTCGGGGGGCCCGGAAGGAGCCCCAGCACTCCCTGCCGAGAGCGAGCTCCCCGTATGATCTCTCCATCCAGAGGCTGCTGGCCTCCTGTGAACAGCGGTCTGGGGTGGGCTGCCTGGACATGCACTTCCCTCAGCAGCTAATTCATATGTGATAACGGGACCCAGTTCAAGAAGGAGAATTTTAGAAATGACAGGTGGTCTAATGCGGAGTCTGAGAAAATAATTCATGTTGTTTCCATAGTTGGAGTTTGCATATATCCGGGTTCATCTGGCAAACTGGGGAGTGGTGGCCCAAGGAGACGCTAAGGGCAAGGAGAGCTAAGAGGCCGCGGAAAGAGTGGTCCCTGGGGAGAAGGGGCCGGGCATGACGGTCTAGAAGGAATGGCAAAGGCTTATTGTTTGAGGAGATAAGCATTTCTGAGCAGCATCTGAGACCCGGCTTCCGCCCCCTGCGCAGATCCCGTTAGATTCAAATCTGAGCTCCATGGAGAACTCAGCCCTAAGTAAAAACGAACTCCGGACCAGCTCACGGTCACACAGAGTGTGTCCGTCAGGACTCTTTCTTTAGGCAACAAAAATTCATTCTGGCTGATTGAAGCTGAGAAGGAATGTTGTGAAAGGGTAGGACATAGCTCACAGCATGGCCAGCCAGAGTGACTGCAAAACAAATAAAAACAAAAGGTTACTATGTGGCCAAACCCATAACCGGAACCACAGGTACCAAACCAGCTTGGAGAGAAGGCTGCTGCCTTCTCCACTGCCGACCCCCAGGCAGCTCAGCAGACACCCTGAAATCACTGGCCTTGGTATTACACTGGGTACCACCGCCACCACCACCACGACAGTCATCACTCTCACCACCACCACCACCACCATCACCACCTACTGCA